>PVLA01014736.1:0-28892 GCA_004027455.1 Hydrochoerus hydrochaeris
AAATGATTAAAAGAGATAGAGGAGGTCACTACATACTTGTTAGTGGTAAAATTCAAGAGGAAGAACTAACAATTATAAATATATGCACCAAATACAGGAGCACTCAACTATATAAGACAGATACTAATGGACATGAAAAACCAAATACAGAAGAACACAATTATAACAGGAGATCTTAACAGCCCATTGTCACAAAGAGATAGATCAACTAGACAAAAAGTCAGCAAAGATATAACAGAACTGAATCATACCTGTGAGCAATTGGACTTAGTAGGTGTTTACAGAGTGTTCCACCCAAACACATCAGAATACACATTCTTCTCAGCTGCACATGGGACATTCTCCAAACTAGACCATACATTATCCCATAAGACATTCTTAAGGAAATGCAAAGGTATTGAAATCATCCCATGTATAATATCTGACCATAGTGCACTGAAATTGGAAGTTAATGGCAAAAGAAATTGTAAAACCTACATAAATACATGGAAATTAAATAACAGCCTTTTGAACAACCAGTGGGCTACAGATGAAATTAAAGAAGAAATAAAACAATACCTACAATTCAATAAAAATATAGAAACAACATACCGTAATCTGTGGGATGCAATGAAAGCAGTCTTAAGAAGGAAATATGTAGCAATAAACTGTCATATCAAGAAAACAGAATGAGCACAAATAAACAACCTAATGCTCCATCTCAAGCTTCTAGAAAAAGAAGAGCAGGCTAAACCCAAAGCTCATAGAAGAGAGGAAATTGTAAAGATTAGAGCAGAAATCCATGCAATCGAAACTAAAAAAATAATACAAAGAATTAATGAATCAAAAAGCTATTTTTTGAGAGAATCAACAAAATTGACAAACCCCTAGCTAACCTTATCAAGAGAAAGAAAGGAAAAACCCAAATTCATGCAATAAGAACTGAAAAGGGAGAAATTACTACAGATCCCATGGAAATTCAAAAGATAATGAAAACCTACTTTGAAAATCTCCACTCACATAGAGTGGAAAACACAGAGGAAATGGACAGATTTCTAGAAACATATGAACTACCAAAGCTCAACCAAAAAGATATAGCAATTTTGAACAAAACAATATCAGCTGTTGAAATTGAAAATGTAATTAAAAACTTACCAACAAAGAAAAGTCCAGGTCCTGATGGATTCACAGCTGAATTCTACAAGATATTTAGAGATGATTTGGTGCCAGTACTCCTTGAACTCTTCAATGAAGTTGAGAAAAAAGCAATCCTCCCTAAATCATTCCTGGAGGCAAGTATTACTCTGATACCAAAACCAGAGAAAGACGCAACCAAAAAAGAGAACTTTAGGCCAATGTCACTAATGAACATTGATGCAAAGATTCTCAACAAAATACTGGCAAATAGAATGCAGCAAATCATCAAGAAGATTATACATCATGACCAAGTGGGGTTCATTCCAGGGATGCAGGGATGGTTTAACATACACAAATCAATAAATGTAATACACCACATCAACGGAGCCAAAAAAAAAAAAAAAAGCAAACCCACATGGTCATCTCAGTAGATGCAGAAAAAGCTTTTGACAAAGTCCAACACATGTTCATGATAAAAACCCTTCAGAAACTCAGAATGCAAGGTGTCTACCTCAACCTTATAAAGGCCATCTATGACAAACCAACAGCCAACATTATACTAAATGGACAAAAACTGAAAGCTTTCACTTTAAAATCAAGAACAAGACAAGAATGTCCACTGTCACCACTCCTTTTCAACATAGTTCTGGAAACACTAGCCAGGGCAATCAGATAAGAGAGAGAAATAAAAGGAGTAAAGATAGGAAAGGAAGAAGTTAAATTATCACTATTTGCAGATGACAGGATACTCTATATAGAAGACCCAAAAAACTCCATTAAAAGACTGCTAGAGGCAGTAAACAAGTTCAGCAGAGTAGCTGGATACAAAGCCAATGCTCAAAAATCAATAGCGTTCCTGTACACAAACAAAAAACTCACTGAGAGAGAAACTATGGAAATATCATCCTTTACAATAACATCTAAAAAAATGAAATACTTAGGAAATCAACCTAACCAAAAATGTAAAAGGCCTATATGCTGAAAATTATAGTACACTGAAAAAGGAGATTGAAGGGGATATTAGAAAATGGAAGGACATTCCTTGCTCTTGGTTAGGAAGAACCAACACTGTGAAAATGGCCATACTCCCAAAACTGTTATACAAATTTAACACAATCCCAATCAATATACCATTGACATACCTCACAGATCTAGAGAAAACACTACCAAAATTGTTTGGGAATAGAAGAAACCTAGAATAGCAAAGACAATTCTAGGCAACAACAGCAAGGCAGGAAGCATCTCAATTCCTGACTTGAAACAGTACTATAAAGCCCCAGTGATCAAATCAGCTTGGTACTGGCAAAGAAATAGACCTGAGGATCAATGGAACAGATTAGAAGATGCAAGCACTACTACAAAGACACTCAGCCACCTGATATTTGACAAAGGGGCTAAACACGTCCACTGGAAGAAGGATAGTCTCTTTAATAAATGGTGTTGGAAAAATTGGCTCTCTATATGCCGAAGACTGAAACTAGATCCATGCATATCACCATGCACAAAACTAAAGTCTAAATGGATCAAAGACCTCAATATTAAAACAGAAACACTAAATCTACTGGAAGACAAGGTAGGTAAAAGTCTTGGAGACATTAAGGGTAGGCAGAGGATTCATGAACCAAATGCAAACTGCACGGGAAACACTTCAAAGAATCAACAAATGGGATCTCACATCATTGAAAAGTTTCTGCACTTCAAAGGAAATCACCAACAGAGTGAAAAGAAAACCAACAGAGTGGGAAAAAATTTTAACCAGCAACCCCTCAGACAAAGGACTTGTGTGCAGATTATATAAAGAATTGAAAAACATCAAGCCCCCCAAATTCAAAGACCTTCTCCAAAAATGGGCATCTGAGATGAACACACAGTTCTCAGAGAAAGATATACAAATGGCAAATAAATATATAAAGAAATGTTCACCATCACTGGTCATTTGAGAAATGCAAATTAAAACAACACTGAGATTCCACCTCACTCCAGAAAGAATAACTGCCATCAAGAAATCAACTGATAACAAATATTGGCGAGGCTGTGGGGAAAAAGGAACACTGCTCCACTGTTGGTGGGAATGTAGACTGGTGCAACCACTATGGAAATCCATATGGAGAATTCTCAGAAGACTAGGATTGGAAGCTCCATTCAATCCAGCTATTCCCCTCCTGGGTATTTTCCCAGAAGAACTGAAAAGTTCATATCACAGTGATGTATGTGCACCCATGTTCATAGTTGCACAATTTGTGATAGCTAAATCCTGGAAACAACCAAGATGCCCATCAACTGCAGAGTGGATGAAAAAGATGTGGCATTTTTATACAATGGAATATTACTCAGCTATAAAAAAGGATGATCTTGAGGCTTTCATAGGCAAATGGAGACAACTTGAGACTATCCTCATTAGTGAAATAAATAAGAATCATATTTATAAATATATTGTGTCTCTAGTGTGAAAAGTAAAGAAGAACTACAAGTGTAATAAAACCAAAATGTGTAATTACTATTGTAAAAAAGAGAGGAAAAGAAAGTGCTCTAAGGGATATAACTGCATGTAAGTTTGAGTGTGTAAAATAGATGACCATATTGCTGAATGTTTGTTGGATCTTTGAGCAAAACTGTTTGTAGTCTGACTGAATATTTACTATGTACCCTTTAACTTTGTAACTTGAACAACTACATCCAGGATGACAGTACGTAATTTATAAATTACTGATTTCTTAGTGGGGCTTTTTCTCATTCTCCTTTTTCTTTCTTTCTTTTAGAATTCTGTATTGTTGCTACCTTTTTCTGTTTTGTTTTTTTTTCTTCTGTTTAAATAAAATTTTAAAAATATATAATTGCTATTGTAAAAAAAAGAGGAAATAGGAAGTGCTATAAAAGATATAGCTGCATGTATGCTTAGATGTGTGGGATTGATGACCGTATTTCTAGATTTTTGTTGGATTCTTGAACAGATTTGTTTGCACTTTCATTGCTTGAGTGTCCACTTTGTGTGCTTTAATTCTGTAACTTGAATAACTATTTCTAAAAGAACAATATGTAATGTATCAATTAGTGATTTCTTACTATTTATCTTCTTTTCTTGAAATTCTGTAATATTTCTACCTTTTGCCTGTTTTTTTCTCTTTAAATAAAAAAATATGAAAAAAAACAAATGAAGACTCAAACCTAAAAAACCACAAATTTAGAAAGTAACATAAAAATCTGGAAGTAAACTTTGAAATCAAACACAAAATTAAGAATAAATTATGGGCAGAAACATGCTTATATGACTAGGTGAAATAATACTGAAAAGAGAAAGTGTGCATTATTAAAATAGTTATAAGAAAACTAAAGAATTTGCCCCCAAAATGTACACACATTTCAGCAGTTTGCTGTACTAATATGTGCTGGAAAGCCAGTGGCCACCATTCTGAAGACCTCTTGTAATCACAGAGACCAAAGGTAACTTGTATTAATTTCACAATGTTTCAATAAATTTAGTGTTGTAATATTTTTGCAATCTTTTTTTGATGTGTATATTTTTTGCCAGACTATTAGCTCTTAAAATTGTTTTGAGAACATAAGTTTTATGACTCATTGTGAATGGTTAAGAGGAGAGATATAAAGACAATGGGGTATAAAAACTAGCAGAAGATCAATTAAATGGGAAGGGATCATCTTCCTTAGTTCTATGGACTTCAACAACTTCAAAAACCTTTCTAGGGCAAAATTTTAATGTGTCTCTGAAAACTATCCTGCTTCTACCCTTTCAATTTTTTTTATGTCAGTGATATGCTCGACATACATATGGTCCTGGTGACTCCTCAACCATGAATGTTCACCTCATGAGTAAATTAAGAGAATAATATATGAAGACCAAATTAGCTTTATTTGGTGAATATAGGATATTTTAATTTTAAAAAGTGAGCAGAAATGCATGTTATACTGATATAGGTGGAAAGTGGAGTATTTTAAGCTTTGGATAAAAACCAATGTCTCAGTAAACTAGAAGTCTAAGAACATTTTTTTTCTTAACACTAATGAACACTATTCTATGTCTCAAAGCCTACATTATATATTTAATAATGAAATATCAGAAACATTTCTACTATTACCAGGAATATATTGTATGTGCCTACTATTGGCAATTTTTATTTAATATCAGTGTGAAGTTTCTAGGTGTAAGTATAGGGAAAACAGACTTTTTTAGATAATACTTTTTCTATAGACACAATATAAGAAGTTCATTAAAAATAATAAAAATGAAGTGACTAAAAACATAGGGTGATAAAATAACAAATATTGAGTATATCCTATGTCATGAATTTCTTGTACTACTAAGAGAGGAGGACCATAATTTTAGATGGGGGTGCCTATTTACCATAAATGTATCAGCTTTCTACACATTAATTTAGACATTTAATAAAACAAATAAAAGCTACTTGAAAAAACCTCTCTTTTTAAAATATTGTATGCCCATATTTTTATTAATTTAGAAAGATATCAGAACTATAATGATTGCTTTAAAATATGCAGGGTGCATCAATATAAGAAGGGTTATCTGGTGAAGAATCAGCACATTTCTTGGCGAGCCAGAAATTTTGCAGAGAATGCAACATGGAATAAGTAATAGATTGCTTTGATTTAAAAGAAAGAAAAGAACCTGGCCTAAGAGTGGTAGGAGGCCAGAAGAATGCTAGATTTTACTGATGATGCTGATTTGGGGTACATAGAAGGTTAACATCCCCCAAATCATAGAGAGTAAAATGGTAGAGATGTAACATTCAACACGAAGGTTTTGATTTCTGGAACAAAGGATGTCGGAAGGCAAATAGGCTAAATTTCGAAAGACAGCCCCTACTGTGGTTGGATCATTCATAGAAACTTCATAGAGAGATTTTTCTCAAATATGAAATGAGTTGTAACTGAAAAAATGCTTTGCCTTTATCACTTGATGGCCCTTGGGCCTGTGTGTTGGGCTGGAGATTACCCTGCTTATCAGCTCACTCACCCAAAGGGAGACCCAAATGGTTGAATTTCTGAGATTCTTGACCTTTGAGGAAGGCAAAGTGGTGCCACAGTTTGAATATGTCCCCTTCAAAATCATGCACTGGAAGCTTAATCCCCAGTGTAATGTTGTTGGGGCACATTCATGTTATGAAGGTCCCAAACTCACAAATGGCCTAATGTTGCTATAAAAAGGGCTCACAGGACCTTGTTCTGTTCTGCCACATGAGGGCACTAAATATCCCTCTTTTCAGGTGGAGGATGGGCACAACCACAAGGCATCATTTTGGACCTCGAAACTGAAAAGTTTCGACCTTATACTTTTCCACCTCCAGATCCGTGAATAAATTTCTGTTCTTATAAATTGTCTATTCTCAAGTATTATTAGAGGATCAAAAAAGAGTATAAGTCAGGCAGCTAAAGGGCTTTTATCAGTCCCAGATCAGCACTTAGAATTATACCTCCCTACAGCCAAGTCTCCTAAAGCAGCCCTCTCTGCCCTCTTGTGCTGCCTTCTCTTTCCTTATCCATTTGTCACTTCGTGAAAGGATGGAATGTGCTCTTCTTTCTTCCACCCTAGAATCTGTGGTTTAGATCTAAAATGCTATCAAAAATTCTCATGTGTGTGGAAGGCGCTTGATCATGAGGGCACTCTAATTATCAGTGGAATAATCCACTGATCAATCCATAGCTGTATGTATTGGGAGATAGGCCTGGTTAGAGGCAGGCCATTGGGGTATGACCTGGAAGGGTCTATCTCCCTCCCTGGCTTTTCCCTTCTCTGTGCCTCCTGGCCATCACAACATGAGCAGTTTTTCTCTGCCACACATTCCACCATACTGTTTCTGCCTTGGAGCCAGCTGATTATAGATAAAAACTGTGAACCAAAATAAATCTTTCCTCCTGTTTTAGTTACTTTTCTTGTTGCTGAGACAAAGTTCTCAACTCCCAAAGTTAAAGGAGAAAAAGTTTATTTAGCTCAGTTTGTAGAGAGTTCAGTCCCTAGTTGACTGGGTCCAAGGTAGGGTGCCATGGCAGAGGGGCATCATAGGGGAGAAATAGTATGTGGCAAGCAGGTGGGAGGCAGCAAAGCAGCAAGCAACAATAGGAGACAGCAAAGCAGCAAGCAACAACAGGAGACAGCAAAGAAGCAAGCAACAACAGGCAACAGCCAAGCCTGCCTTTGTATTTCATCCAGGCTACTGCCCTTTGGACAGTGATGCCCACATCCAGGGTGGGGTACTCTTAATCCAAGCATCACACACTTAATTCCAACATCACACCCTAGATCCAGTCATCTCTGTAAAAGCCCACATGTGTTTTTGGGGAACATCAGGATTCAAGCCACAACACTTCCCTTAAATTGTGAGTATTGGGCATTGTGACTAAGTGGGAAAGTGACCAGGACAAACACTTTCTATTGATAAATGTGGCACCAAGGGACAGATACGGAAGAAGAAACACTCTGTAGGTAAGTGGGAAGATTCTAAACAATCCCAAAGTTGCTATATTTTGCTGAGTAAAAAGCCAACCTTGAGATCTTATGGATTATATTGCAATTGAGATCCCAGCAGGTGCAGTGTCTTCCTTACCCATGGGCTGTTCACATTTGTTGGGAGGAATTTAAGGGCTGGGCTGTACCCTGTCTGGGTTAGCTAGCTCTGCTGGGCATTTAAGAAACACAAAACTCAACATACTCAGTGGAGAATAGGAGTGCATTTGACCTTGCTCCTTTCAGCACAAGTGTGATCGCCTATAGAAATTCCCTCAGTGACCGCAGGGGTCTCTACATCCAGGTTTTTGGACTTTGTTCTCATGTGGGCAGTTGCAACAGACTGGCAGGCTTTACAGTCATTTTCTCATGACTAAAAATAAAGCAGTTATGGTAGCATCCAAGCTTCTTTTTCCCCCATCAAATGAAAACTGCTATCTTTGTGAAAATGATCCTCAACTTGGTTATTCACCTCTCACTTTCCAGGGTACAACAGAACATCCACTGAAGTGATGTAGGGGAGCAACTCTCACTAGTGACTCCCTGTAGGTTTTAGGAATGGGTTGCCCCTCTAATTGTTTAGGTTTATGTTCTGGAAGAGTTTTCTTAACAGAAATATGCTTAGTTTCTTAGACTTCTAGGATCTTTGCCAAGGGACATAGTTTTTCATATTGTAGGAGAAATAAAATGTATTTTAAAGTAAGATTTTTTGAAACTTTGTTTTTATAAGCAGTGGGGTTTCTTGGTATATCATGTCCATTAAAAGAAGGGAACAAGTGAGTATATAGCACTGTATGTGATTACATTATAAGAAATTGAGTCAATATCAGTAGCTGCTCAGTGGGCAGTGGGCAGTACAGCTCAGATGTGGCAGGGGGACAGTTTAGCTGCTCAGTGCTGAGCTATTAGGGCTCCAGACAGAAACCAAACCAGTCATGGCAACTGACTGGTCCCTCCAGTCCTTTTCTGGTAAACATCCAGAAAAGGACTGGAGGGAAATTAAGCTGACTGATTTAATCACCCTGGAAAAGTTAAGGTCCATTCTTGCAAATTAAAAGGTGAATCAATAGAAAATTTGAAAAAACATAGACCCCCAATATGAGCCAGATTATGCTATATATAGAGTACATGTACATGAACTTTGTATCTATTTTTTTTTGCTTGTTATTATAGTGAAAATATAGTGTTACTGACTTCTAAGAAATAGCCTTTGGTATCAAATGTTATTCAAGAAGAGGTAAAAAATGTTATATTTTAGTTGGAAATTTAAATAATTTAATTTCTTGATATTAAACAGTGCTAACACTGTCATGCATTAAGTCTTTCCAGTTTTTTTATTATAGATTTCTAGGAGTGGAATAACTAGGTAAAATAAGATTCTAGAGTTATTTTTCAAAATGTTTGTATTGTAGTACCTGAAAGTGTTCACATTGCCATACCCCAGAAAAATTTTCTCTTTCTCTGACAATTGAGATAAGCTTTTATTTTTTATTTTTATTTTTGGTACCAGGGATCAAACTCACAACCTTGCACTTGCCAGGCAGGCATTTATGCTGCTGAGCTAAATCCCTAACTCCTGACAATTGAGATAATAAAAGATTGTAGCACATCATTGGAATATGTACATTTGTGAATACATGTACAAGAATGTCTTTCTGGCTGGGCGTGGTGGCTCATGCCTGTAATTCCAGCACTCAGGAGGCTGAGGCAGGAGGATAGTTGTGAGTACGAGGCCAGCCTGAGCTACAAAGTGAGCTCAAGGCCAGCCTGAACTGCATAGTGAGACCCTGTCTCAAAAAGACAAAAAAAAAAAAAAAAAAAAAAAAAAAAGAGTGTCTTTCTGTCTTCTCTTTGTTCTGGGACAGGAAATCACAGGAGTATGGTAGACCCAACTTTTCTGTGATTTGCTTCTATTGTTCTGTCTACTGTCTATTTCTATTGTTCTTTCTTTACCACACTTCTTCATAATTTCTTTCTCATTAAGAATGATGGGGTTATGTATCAGTGTTTCATTTGCTAGTGGGGGATGGACATAACAGTCACTTCTTAGTAGCAGTAGAAGTAAAATGGTAGGAATACCAGCAGTGCATAATAGGTGACACGTAATAACCAGTGTTGTCTGCACTACTTAACGTGACAAGTAATAGCTCATTGTCTCTGTTCCTTTGGCTTATAAACCTCTCTGTGTGTGCCATTCCCTCATTCTGTTTACAGAACATTTCTTCAGGGAAGCCCTGTCTGGTGACTTTCAAGTCCTCATGATGTGTGCAGTAGTTAGAGTCGAATTTCAGCCTTGGGATTCCCCACCAAGATTAGTGGAGACCTCCTTGGGTATGTCTGGGTGGGTCTTAGAAGCACAATCTTGAGGACCATGTCCGGTACCTGGCCCCTTCCTCTCTATGGCTGTTTGCTTGCTCTGCTTCTCAGTAGCCAGGGAAAAAGAGCTTTGCTCTGTCTTTCTATCATGAAACTTATGCCTTGGAGCCAGTTAACTATGGGCTGAATTCTCCAAGACTCTGAGCTAAATTGGACCTTTCCTCCTTCAGGTTGTGAGTGTCTGATTTGTGTCAGCAAAGGGAAAGATGAAATACAGTAAGCCTGAGTTTCATCCAACAATGTGGACGTTCCCAAGTATCAGAGGCAGGAACCCCATCCAAACAGGCAGACTGGTTCAAAAGATGCCCCAAGTTTCAGAATTATATCTGGTTTCATGGGAAATTGATGGGACTCTGGTAATCCCCTAGGGGTGCCAGTTTTCTCTGTTTTGGTGTCTGCTTCCTCTCTGTAGCTCTTGCCACCAGTGTGTAGCCCCTTGAGGGACTCAGTCCAGCAGGACATCTCTGAAAGCTCAAACCAAAGTTCACAAATTGTGTGTCTTGCTCAGTTTTGCCTTTGTAAATCATAAAGCTAACCTAGATCCTGCTCCTGAACACAGAGACGCAAAGGCTGCCTGAGTGAGCCAGGTTATACCTCATATACTTGGTCGTTGACCCTGAGTATCTCCCAGACAAGAATAAGAGCCTGTTACAAAAGCAGGGTCCTGGCAGTCAGGTAGATTATAACTCTGATCACTCTTTTATTTCAGGCCAGTTCTTCTACTAACCACACAGGTCCTGATCACAAGAACAATGTCTGTTCTATTTGTCAATACCAGGCTGCAAGCCTTGTTGGATATAAGCATCTAATACCACTGAATAAACAAATAGGATCAGTTACTTAATGTATGTAAATTTAATGTGCTGTTTTTGATAACCATGAAGTTATAGCACTGACAGATATAGTGACATTTTAACATTTTCTTTACAGATTATTTAAAGATTTAAAAAGTCCTTAAAGTGTTCCCTACTCCCTATAAGCCACATAAAGATGTGAAAACGTGACTAGTAACCTGATCTCTGTTGCAGCCTTCATTCCTTGGCAGAGATTGAGCAACCCGAAGCTCATTCTCTGCGACTTTTACCTTCTCTTAAGAGCTAGGAATTCAACCTTTCCTCACCTCAATCAGCACTGGACAGCTCACTCGCATATTCTAGGTGGAGTGGCTTCTACTCAGAGCTGAGTGACGTTCCTGGCATGAAGTACCATAGAAAGAAAAGGTTTCAGCCTTAGACATTGTATTGCAGGGGAGGTGAGTTAAATGATTCCAGGGTCAATGAAAAGAAGACTGGCAAACTTCTGAATTCCAAAGGAAATTTGGAACATCACTAAAAGTATTAAACATTATAATAACACTCTCTGAAAGAGTAAGTCGTACTAATAATAAGAATAAAGGTCAACAAGAATATTACAAATTCCACCCCCTTCCCTCACTCCAGGATTTGAGGCCTGATGTAATCCAGCCCATTCCTTGGCTACGTAGGCATCTTTGGCTCTCTTAGGTGCATCCTCTGATGTGATGTGGGAAAGGCTCCTCTTCACAAGTCACCCACTCTGGCTGCCTATGCTGCATGTAAGGGTCACATGTCAGGGACTGTCGCAGCAGTTCCACCCACCTGCTGACTAGCTACACAGAAGAGAGATTGAAAGACCCATTCACAGCTATCCAATGGGATAAAATGGTGGACAAATTTTCAAACAACTGTGGAAAGAAGAGACTTCTCATGGACTTGGAAGGGAATAGAGATCTTTTCAGTCCAGAAAAGAATAGGCAGGAGCACGCTGTTGAGAGGTGCAAGCAGGAGTCAGAAATACAGCCACCAGGAGGCTTGGCTATACCAGCCATTTGCATGTCCTCCAAGAGTTGCATCTGGGACAGGGCCCACTGCTGCAGTAACCAGAGGGGCGTTGGCCTGTCTTGTCACTGTGTGAAGCTCTAGAACTGCTTTGGATAGTTGTACATGTGTGTGTGCATATGTGTTCACATGGGTATGTGCATGTACATGTATATAAATGTGTATATTGTGTAAGTATGCATTGCACATATGCCTATATGTATATTGTGCATGCCCATGAATACATGAGTGTATTTGTATATGCCTGTATATGCGTATGTTCTCACTGATGACCGAGTTCAAATTGTCTCTCATTTTGGGTGTGGAGGAGAGCTCAGAGAGCATCTGAAAGTTTGATTTTTATTATTATTATTATTAAAAGAGAAAAAAACAGAAAAAGGGTATAAATATTACAGAATTTCAAAAAAGATAAACAATAAGAAATCACTAGTTGATGAATTACATATTGTTTTTTTAGAAATAGTTGTTCAAGTTACAAAACTAAAGCATACAAAATGGACATTCAAGCAGTGAGACTGCAAATAGATCTCTTCAGCAATCCAACAAGAACTTAGAAATATGGTTATCAATTCTACACACTTGAATATACATGCAGTTGTATCTTTTATAGCACTTCCTATTTTCTCTCTTTGTTACAATAGCAATTACACATTTTAAAAATTTCATTTAAAGAGAAAAAAAGCAAAACAGAAAAAAGGGTAGCAACAATACAGAATTCTAAAAGGAAAAAAGAAAAAAGGAAAAAACACTAAGAAATCACTAGTTGATAAATTACATATTGTCATCTTGGATGTAGTTGTTCAAGTTAAAAATTTAAAGGATACATAGTAGACATGAAAACAGTGAGAATGCAAACAATTCTGCTCAAAGATCCAACAAAGATTCAGCAATATGGTCATCTATTTTACACACTCAAACATACATGCAGTTATATCCTTTAAAGTCCTTTATTTTCCTCTCTTTGTTACAATAGCAATTACACATTTTGGGTTTTATTACTTTTATAGTTGTTATTACTTTTTACACTAGAGACACAATATGATACTTATAAATATGATTCTTATTTATTTCACTAATAGTCTCAAGTTGTCTTCATCCAAAAGATCATTCTTTTTTATAGCTGAGTAATATTCCACTGTGTAAAAATACCATATCTTTTTCATCCACTCTGCAGTTGATGGACATCTTGGTTGTTTTCAAGATTTAGTTATTACAAATTGTGCTGCTATGAACATGGGTGCACATATATCACTGTGATATTTCAGTTCTTCTGGGAAAATACCCAGGAGGGGAATAGCTGGATTGAATGGAGCTTCCAATCCTAGTCTTCTGAGAATTCTCCATATGGATTTCCATAGTGGTTGCACCAGTCTACATTCCCACCAACAGTGGAGCAGTGTTCCTTTTTCCCCACAGCCTCGCCAACATTTGTTATCAGTTGATTTCTTGATGGCAGTTATTCTTTCTGGAGTGAGGTGGAATCTCAGTGTTGTTTTAATTTGCATTTCTCAAATGACCAGTGATGGTGAACATTTCTTTATATATTTATTTGCCATTTGTATATCTTTCTCTGAGAACTGTGTGTTCATCTCAGATGCCCATTTTTGGAGAGGGTCTTTGAATTAGGGGAGCTTGATGTTTTTCAGTTCTTTATATGTTCTGGACATAAGTCCTTTGTCTGAGGGGTTGCTGGCTAAAATTCTTTCCCACTCTGTTGGTTTTCTTTTCACTCTGTTGGTGATTTCTTTTGAAGTGCAGAAACTTTTCAATAATATGAGATCCCAGTTATTGATTCTTTGAAGTGTTTCCCGTGCAGTTTGAGTATTGTTCATAAATTCTCTGCCTATCCCTATGTCTCCAAGACTTCTACCTACCTTGTCTTCCAGTAGATTTAGTGTTTCTGTTTTAATGTTTAGACCTTTGATTATTTAGGCTTTAGTTTTGTGCATGGTGATAGGCATGGATCTAGTTTCAGTCTTCAGAATGTGGAGAGCCAATATTTCCAACACCATTTATTAAAGAGGCTATCCTTCCAGTAGACGTATTTAGCCCTTGTTAAATATCAGGTGGCTGAGTGTCTTTGTAGCTGTGCTTGCATCTTTTAATCTGTTCCATTGATCCTCAGGTCTATTTCTTTGCCAGTACCATGCTGATTTTATCGCTGTGGCTTTATAGTACTGTTTCAAGTCAGGAATTGAGATGCCTCCTGCCATGCCTTTGTTGCCTATAATTTCCTTTGCTATTCTAGGTTACTTCTATTTCCAAATGCATTTTCTCTAGATCTGTGAGGTACGTAAATGGTGTTTTGATTGGGATTGCGTTAAATCTGTATAACAGTTTTGGGAGTATAGCCATTTTTACAATGTTGGTTCTTCCTAACCAAGAGCAAGGAATGTCCTTCCATTTTCTAATATCCTCTTCAGTCTCCTTTTTCAGCATAGTATAGTTTTCAGCATAATATAGTTTTCAGCATATAGGTCTTTTACATTCTTAGTTAGGTTGATTCCTAAATATTTCATTTTTTTTAGATATTATTGTAAAGGGCGATATTTCCATAATTTCTTTCTCAGTGAGTTTTTTGTTTGTGTACTGGAATGCTATTGATTTTTGAGCATTGACTTTGTATCCAACCACACTGCTGAACTTGTTTAGTACATTTAGTAGTCTTTTAATGCAGTTTTTTGGGTCTTCTATCTAGAGGATCATGTCATCTGCATCCTTTCCTTTTGTTTCCTTTCCTTTCCTATCTTTATTCCTTTTACTTCTCTCTCTTGTCTGCTTGCTCTGTCTAGTATTTCCAGAACTATATTGAAAAGGAGTGGTGAGAGTGGAATCCTTGTCTTGTTCCTGATTTTAAAGTGAAAGCTTTCAGTTTTTGTCCATTTAGTATAATGTTGGCTGTTGGTTTGTCATAGATGGCCTTTATAAGATTGAGGTAGACACCATGTATTCCAAGTTTCTGAAGGGTTTTTTTCATGAATGTGTGTTGGACTTTGTCAAAGGCTTTTTCTGCATCTATTGAGATGACCATGTTGTTTTTGTTTTTGGCTCTGTTGATGTGGTGTATTACATTTATTGATTTGCATATGTTAAACCATCCCTGCATCCCTGGAATGAACCCCACTTGGTCATGATGTATAATCTTCTTGATGATTTGCTGCATTCTATTTGCCAGTATTTTGTTGAGAATCTTTGCAGCAATGTTCATTACTGAGATTGGCCTATAGTTCTCCTTTTTGGTTGCATCTTTCTCTGGTTTTGGTATCAGAGTAGTACTTGCCTCCAGGAATGATTTAGGGAGGATTGCTTTTTTCTCAACTTCATTGAAGTGTTCAAGGAGTACTGGCATCAAATCATCTCTAAATTTCTTGCAGAATTCAGCTGTGAATCCATCAGGACCTGGGCTTTTCTTTGTTGGTAAGTTTTTAATTACATTTTCAATTTCAATAGCTGATATTGGCTTATTCAAAAGTGTTATATATCTTTTTGATTGAGCTTTGCTAGTTCATACATTTCTAGAAATCTGTCCATTTCCTCTGTGTTTTCCATCATATGTGAGTAGAGATTTTCAAAGTAGGTATTCATAATCTTTTGAATTTCCATGGGATCTGTCATAATTTCCCTCTTTTCAGTTCTTACTGCATGAATTTGGGTTTTTTCTTTCTTTTTCTTGATAAGGTTAGCTAGGAGTTTGTCAATTTTGTTGATTCTCTCAAAAAAAACCCCCAGCTTTTTGATTCATTTATTCTTCGTTTTTTTTTATTTGTTTGTTTCAATTGCATTGATTTCTGCTCTCGTCTTAACAATTTCCTCTGTTCTATGGGCTTTGGGTTTAGCTTGCTCTTCTTTTTCTAGAAGCTTGAGATGGAGAATTAGTTTATCTGTGCTCATTCTGTTTTCTTGATATGACAGTTTATTGCTATATATTTCCCTCTTAAGACCACTTCCATTGCATCCCACAGATTACAGTATGTTGTTTCTGTATTTTCATTGAATTGTAGGCATTGTTTTATTTTTTCTTTAATTTCATCTGTAGCCCACTGGTTGTTCAAAAGGTTGTTATCTAATTTCCATGTGTTTAGGCAGGTTTTGCAATTTCTTTTGCCATTAATTTCCAATTTCAGTGTGCTATGGTCAGATATTATGCATGGGATGATTTCAATACTGTTTCATTTACTTAAGAATGTTTTATGGGATAATATATGGTCTATTTTGGAGAATGTACCATGTGCAACTGAGAAGAATGTGTATTCTGATGTGGTTGGGTGGAACACTCTGTAAACATCTACTAAGTCCAATTGCTCACAGGTATGATTCAGTTCTGTTATTTCTTTGCTGACTTTATTTCTAGTTGATTTATCTCTTTGTGACAATGGAGTGTTAAGGTCCCCTGTTATAATTGTATTCTTGTGCATTTGGTTTTTCATGTCCACTAGTATCTATCTTACATAGTTGGGTGCTCCTGCATGTATATTTGTAATTGTTAGTTCATTTTCTTGAATTTTTCCACTAACGAGTATGTAGTGACTTTCTTTATCTCTTTTAATCATTTTAGGTTTGAAGTTCACATTGTCTGCAAATAGAATAGTTACCCCTGCTTTTTTCTGGGTTCCTGTTGCATGGAATACTGTTTTTCACCCTTTGACTTTTGATCTATGAGTTTCCTTTTGGGTCAGATGTGTTTCTTGTATACAGCATATTGTGGGATCATATTTCTTGATCCATTCTGTCAATCTATTTCTTTTTATAGGTGAATTGAGGTCATTTACATTTATGGATATCACTGATATGTACTGGCTAGACTTTGCCATTTTATGTTCCAGCTGTTTGCTTTCTGCTTTCCCCTTGTTTAACTGCTTGTCCTACCTGGTGGTTTCTTTCTGTTGTTGTTTTGGGGATTGTGGTCATTTTTATCTCTATCTAGTATGTTTTTCAGTAATCTTTCCAGGATTGGTTTTGGTGGACATGAATTTCTTCAGTTGTTCTTTGTCATGGAAAATATCTTGTTTCTCCATTAAATTTTAATGAAAGTTTTGCTGGGTATATCAGTCTGGGTTGAAAGTTGTTTTCTTTCAGGGCTTGAAAAACCTCACTCCAAGCTCTTCTTGACTTGAGGGTTTGTGCTGAAAAGTCTGCTGTGATTCTAATGGGCTTTTCCCAATAGGTGAGTTGTGTCTTTTCTCTAATGGCTTTTACTATTCTGTTTTTATGCTGTATTTCTGAGATCTTAATTATTACACATCTGGATGTGAATTTATGTTGATTGTGACTGTTTGGTGTTCTATATGCCTCACTTATCTGCATATAAGCTTTTTTCCCCATGTTTGGGAAATTTTCTTCTATTACTTCTGTGAATATTTTGGCTCTGTCATTTGCATTGACTCCTGCCTCTTCACTGATGCCTATTAATCTTATATTTTCTCTCTTGGCATCATCTTGAAACTGTTGGATTGTCACTTCATGCTGCTTTGTTATTTTTAAAAGTTCTATCCTTTCTTGATCACTAATTGCCATCCTGTCCTCAAGGTCCTAAATCCTATCCTCAGCTTCTTTTAAATGGTTTTGTATGCATTGCATAGAATTTTTTGTTTCTTGGATGTCTCTTTGAGTTTTTTTTCATGAATTCTGCATGTTTTCTGTATTGTTCATTCAAGGTTTCAATCAGTTTCCCATGCTCCTGTACTTTTTTCTCTATTTCTTCTTTAGCTACGCTCAGCAACTCCTTTACTAAGGTTATTATTGCTGTCTTTACATGGGAGAGTACGTCTAATTTGATTTCCTCTATAGCATCATGGAGTTATTTTTTTATTTCACTTGCTGTCTTTTCAGAGATTTCCAGTGTGTTACTTTTGGGGTCCTCTATTTCAGTGTCTCCTGTACTTGCTCCTGGACTAGGTGTTTGAGACTGAATTTTGTTTTTTCATTTTGCCATTTTCACTTTTCCTGGTGTTTTCTGTGTGTAGGAGTTAATCCACACAGTTAATCCACTATGGTCTGAGGTTGCCTCTTGGGAACAAAATTCCAAGTGTTTTCCATGCGCTGGGATTCTGCCAGATTGCAAGGTTAGGGCCCCAGGCTGGATTCTGTGTCTGGCTAGCTGCTTGGAGTTCACTGGGTATGGCCGGTTTAGGCCCCCATCCCTGAGTGCACCTTGGTGTGGTCTCTGATGCAGGGCATGTCTTTGATGCAGGGTGTGGTCTTACTGCCTGATGTTCCTGCTGGAAGGGTGGGCCCAGCAGAAGCAAGCCAGGGCAGTCTAGGCCCACATCTGAAAGTTTGATAAACTTATAAACTCTATCATATTATTGCTTTTGTTTCCTACTAGAAAAACACGATGAACTTGTTGACATTCATGTTCATGGTAGAAACTTTAAAAAAAGTAACAAAAAAACACAATAAAATCAGTCCATCACTCAGTCTGCATTTTGATATCAATATACACTGTCATTTCTCTCTTTTTCTAAAGTAGGATAATATTGCTTAGACAGTTTTGTTTCTTTTTGTGAATCTGCCTTTCATACGCACACAATATTTGTATATACAAGTACTTATATATATTATAAAAATATTTTTAAGTCATTAAATATTTTTCTATAGTATTATTTTTCATGATTGCAGAATGTCCAAAATATACATAGCAAATCCCCTATTGTTGGTCATTATTATCTTTCACTTCTTTTGGTGTAATAAGCTTCCCTTAGATAAGAAATGTATAAATCTTCTTGTGCATCCATAAATTAGCTTTGATATCATTATTTTACAAACTAGAACTTAGAGACATGTGATACCTAATGATTTCTGGTGACCTTTGACCCCTGTTTGAGAATATAGCTTTTGGATACATCCCTGAAAGGAAATATCACTAGCTCAGAGGGGATCCAAAATGCAAATGCTTTTCAAGGTATTCTACATTGCTGCTTTGTTCCTGACAGGCTTGTGGGCTTGTGTGATTCTTGCATTCTGTGATCAGATTTATGGATGACTTGCTGCAGTACAAACTATTGTACTCTAGATGGCAGTGTTTCATCATGTTAAAAGTCTGTTTTGCCAAGGAAGTAGAATGGTTAATAGTTTTTGTAATTGTAGATCTACTACAACTTAGAAGAGGGTTAACTTGTATTTATAATCTTACCATTTAAGACAAAGACAATAAGTTCTGTGTTGGTTATAGCTCTTGATGTCCTGCCTCTTAGAAAGGACTCAGTATTGGTAGGATGCAGGGAGGTTGCAGATTCTGCAGCGTGAAAAGATAAATTACCATCCATTATGTTCCTGTCTTAACTGTTCTTTAGCACATTAACTCTATTTCCCAGGTAAACTTGGCAGTGGGCTACCCTCAATTTCCCTTCTTATTAGCAACTTTTTCTCTACAGTGATTTTTCAACCTCAGAGAATTCTTCCATTTTCATTATTTTAAAGACAGGCTTGGTATTACACCTTGAAAGAGTTTCTTGATAGATGGTCACTTTCTAAGAAAGCATAAAGCTTCCTTAATAGGGGGGAGTGGGATAGAGGGAAGAGGAGAGGAAGGAGAAGTATAAAGAATTAAGCTGTTCTATGTCCATGTACCAGCTTCCCATGATGAATGTAATCATTGTGTCCTGCAGACATGTACTAATGAAAATTTTTAAAAAAGCAAAAGCAAGAGATATCAAAATCTTGGATTTCATCTTATAAAGTCATTGTAATAAAAAGCATAGTACTTGCACAAAAACAGACAGGAACATCAATAGGACAGATAGAGGATGCAGAAACAACCTAGACACATCAGCCACCTGAGTTTTTGAAAAAGGGGCCAAAAGCACATACTGGAGAAAGGACATCCTCTTTAATAAATGGCCCTGGTAGAACTGGTTATCCACATGCTTAAGAATGAATCTAGGGGGAGAAGACAAGATGGCCGATCAGTGAGCAACAAAATACAAAGCCTCCCAGGAGAAACAACTCATTTGCCAGAATAAAACACCCTGGAGAGATCCAGACAGAGGGAGATGTATCCTCTTGACACAGGAAGAAATTAAAATGTAAAAAAGCTCAGCAAATACTTCAGGACCACAACTGAAACAGGTAAAAATTACGGGACACAGAAGTTTTCTTTCGTGGCAACCCGCCAAGTTTGCAAAGGCCTGAATCCATGCCGGCCAGCAGAGCTGCCCAAACTTGTTCCTGCCACCACTCACAGGAAGCACAGCAGCCCTGAAGTCAGGGGTTGGTGAGCCCAATGCAGAGCGGAGCCGGTAAAGGGACCTTCATTAATCCACGGTCAGTGCTGGGAATGAGACCCCCCATGGGAAGGGCATGACCAAATGGGCAACATGTTGGAATTGGGCAGGAGGAGCCTGAACTGGAAGTGACAGTGACTTCAGTTGGTTCCTCCCTCCCAAGAGCAGATTCGTGGGATTTGCTTGGACTGGGCTGCACCCTTGGCTGGGACCCAATGAGCTGTCCCAAATTGATTCCCTGTGCCTAGCAATTACTAACTGAGTGAGGGCACCTGAAGTTTGGCTGGCCCAGTGGGGAGGGGCAGGCATACACAGCCTGCTTACACCTCAGTGACAAGAGCAGGCAGGAGAAGGTGGAGTTCCCTTCCCAGTGTGCTTTGGAGGAAACATGGCCAACAGGGAAGAGGGCTGGGATCTGCACTGTAACCCGTGTGGAGGAAGCCAGGGCCATGACAGGAGAAAGAGGCAGGAGGAGGACCCCAGCCCAGAACTCTGAGAGCACTGATCCAGGAGAAGGAAAAACAAGGGAGACTGAGGGCAACAAACACACATCAGACATGGCTTTAATGGACATTAAGAAATATCTTCAGGACCAAACTCAAAACTGAAATATTAAATCAGGTAAAGCAAGATATGAGTAGAGTAATAAAAGAAATGCCCTCAGGAAGCATCTCTCAGGATGATACAGATGGAAGAAGGGAGGAACACAAAAAAAGGAAAGAAACATTTGATAAAGAATATAAAGAAAATATAGAATGCATGAAGCAGATTCAGAGAGACTACCAGGAAATTACGAACTCCATTGAAGGCTGGCAAAACACCTTAAAAGAGACTAAGGATAGACTGTCAAAACTTGAAGACAAGTTTGCAATGTGTGATCATGAAGGGAAAGATCTCTTAAAGGCAACAGGGGAACAGGCAGTAACAATACAAAGGCTAGAAGATGACAAGAGAATCTACAATTTAAGAATAAGAAATGTGAACAAAGAAGCAGGAATACATACAGGCAAATTATAAAGGCTATTCACGGAAATGATTAAGGAAAACTTCCCAAGCATGGGAAAAGAAAATGACATTCAGTTGTGTGAGGCATACAGAACTCCAGCCACCTACAACCAAAACAGATCTACACCTAGACATATAATAATCAAGATACCAGAAATTCAATATAAAAACAGAGTATTGAGGGCCATTGGAGAAAAGAAACAGATTACCTATAGGGGTAAACCCATCAGGATCATGGCTGACTTCTCGACGCAGACCATTGGATCAAGGGTAGCTTGGAGTGAGGTCTTCCAAGCCCTGGAAGAGGATAGTCTCCAGCCCAGATTGATGTACCCTGCAAAACTGTCACTAGAAATTGGTGGAGAAATGGGATGCTTCCATGACGGAGAGGAACTGGGGGGGGGGGTTTGTGACCATCAGTCCAACCTTACAGAGAATACTGGAGGCATTCTAGAAAGAGAGAAAAAAAATACCAGGATTTTAGAAACAGTGGCAGAAAGACCTCAATGAGTGGGGCAAGCAGTAGAATGAAAGAGAAAACTGGACAAACAAAGGCAGAAAAATAGCATAGCAGAGGCAGAGAAGGATAACTATAATCGCTAACATAGATGGCCTTGATACACTATATTGTTAATAGTGCACCAGGATTTAAAACCCACATTACTCACACTACTCTGCTTAACTGTATTATATTCTGTTCCAGTCATTCTACCTGTACTAGATTTGAGGGCACAGAAAACAATCCCAAAAATAATAGGATATAGTACGGTAATCATCCTTAATTTCCTATTAACTTAATCTAAAGCTCTGTATAACCTATACTGTTTTACCATGACTGATCATAATCGAATTTGGTTTGTTGGATTGTTGTTTTGTATTGATAGATTTTATTCAAAGCTGTTATGATTGATAGTATCAAGTCTGAGAGTATAAGCAACTGCACTGAAGATGACAAGATCCACTAGAATATCCACTCTGGTTTGATTATTACCTGCCTTTGAAGTTTTATACTGTCTACAATGTTTTATTTTTACTAATATTGTTATTTTCTGCTTTACTCAATTATACTGCTATATTCAATTATGCCTGATGATATAGACATTCTATTGAAGATAATAAGGAACAACACAGTAATCATTGTAGATTACCTTGTACTGTGGTTTATACATGACTTTTTGGTTTCATGTTTTTATAGGAATTTGTTTTGTTTTGTCTTGCTAAGTTTTGTTTTTCCCTCTAATACAGAAAGGATAGAAATACATGTAGAGATTTATGCATGCATAGCTGTTTACACTCTCACTGTTTGACTATCTACTTTTAATGCTTTAATTTTGTAACTTGAACAACTATTTCTAAGAGGAAAATATGTAATTTATTAACTAGTGATTTCTTACTGTTTATCTTTTTTTGGAATTTTGTATTATCTCTAACCTTTACATGCTTTTGTTTCTCTTTAAATGAAAAAAAAAAAGAAAGAATCTAATCCCTTATCTTTCACCCTTATCCCAAATAAAAATGGATCAAAGACCTGTATATACAAACAAACCCTTAATATACTGGAAAATAAAACAGGTAAAACCTAGACAAAGACTTTCTAAACAGAACCTTAGTTGCACAACAAATAACATGACATTCAGTGAGGGGGATCATATCAAATTAAAACTTCTTCACATAAAAGAAACAACCAACAGAGTGAAGAGACAGCCTACAGAATGGGAAAATAATTGCCAGCTATTCCTCAGGCACAGATTTAATATCTAGAATACATAAAGAACGGAAAAAATTAGATCTCTCCAAATAAAAGACCCAATCAAAAATGGGCAATTGAAATGAATAGACACTTAGAAGAACAAATGGCCAATGAGTACATGAAAAATTTTTCAGCATCTTTGATGATTAGGAAAAAACTAATCAAAAAAATACTGCAACTCTATCTTACTCCAGAAAGAATGGATATTATCATGAATTAAAAAAAACACAACCCAAATGCCCATCAACTGAGGAATGGATAAAAATATGTGGAATTTTTATACAATCGAGTACTACTCAGCTATAAAGAAGGATTACATTGAGGCTTTTATAGGTAAATGGATGTGACCTGAGATTATAAATCAGACTCACATGTATAAATACCATATTGTCTTCCTAGTGTAAGAAAATGAAATGGTAAATAAGATTCAAACTCTACAATAAATATTGTGAAAGAGCAAGAAACTGCTCAAAGGGGAAAAATAACTGGTATAAGGAAAAGGAGAAAAGAAGGAAGGGAAAAGCCAAAAGATATAAATTTCAATATATATACATAAGATGATTATACTACTAATTCTGTTAATTCTTGGAAAAGAACAGTTACTACTGATATGATTAGATCAATATTGCATATTTATATTTGGTAATCTAAGCAACTCTTTGAAGATAACATTATGTAATATAACAACAATTGTTAAATTCCTGTCACCTTATTTTGAAAGTCTGTATTTTTCATGTTTTGGGGTTTTTTTTGTTGTTGTTGTTGCTATTGTCTCTTTTGCTTTTCATTTTTCTTGTCTGTTGTTTTTTGCCACCTCTTTCAAATAATAAAACAGATTGTAGGGAAAAAGGAAATTTCTACATTGTTAGTGGGAATATAAACTAGTGCAATCTCTATGAAAATCAGTATGAAGGTCTTCAAAAACCTAAACATAAAAATTACATTCAACTCCGCTGTACCTCTAATTAGTATCTCTCCAATAAAGATGTGTTACAGTGATACATGCATATTTATCTTTATAGCAGCACAACTCACAATAGATAAATCAACATAAGTGGCTAAAGGAAATGTGGCATATATATATATATATATACACATACATACACAATGGAGTATTACTTAGTCAAAAAGAAGGCAAAAATTTAAGTTATTTGCGGGAAAATGATCCACCTCAAGACCATAGCACTAAGTGAAATAAATCAGATACAGGAAGTTAAAAATTGTATGGTTTCTCTTACATGAGAAACATAAAGTATAAATAACTTAAAGACCAAAATAAAAGGAGAGCCCATAGGAAAAAAAAGAGGTTTTCTTTTTGAAAACAGAAAGAGCATGTAGATGATGGAGGGAGAAGAAAAGGATGTGAGAAGAATTAAAAAGGATTGAGATATGACTTATGAGTGTACAAATTCCCCCTGACCAACACATTTATTATGTTTACAGGCGCGTACTAACAAAAACGGATGGGAAAGGTGGATACGAGTCTTGTCACTCTTTACCATGATCATTCTAAGAAAATTCTACTCAGTCTTTATCAACAGCAAACTCTTGTGTGTTCTTGTCTCAGCTTAGCTCAGAAATTTCATCCTCTGTATGGATTCTTTGAGTCTCTCTGACTCCAGAGCTAGTAGCTTCCTGCTGTGTGCTTCCCAGTATAATCATTCTTTTATTATTTTTTAAATGTTTGAGTGCTACCTATGTTTGGAATACACCAAACACAAGACAGCTAGTTTCTGCTTTTCCTCCTTCAGTAGTAAATGGAATGATATCTAATTACAATAGCATCATGAAGGAACAGCATGAGTGTTTGAAATTCTTACTGAATACAAATACTCTTATAGAAGTTTAAACAACCTAGTTCTGGAAGCCAAGAAAGACTAGAAGTTAGTTATGCAGAGGCAGGGGAGAAGGAAAGAAATGTAGTGTACAGGTCTCAGGAAGAGGAACAAAGCATATGGGAGGAGCTGAGAGTGGTCTGAGCTGCTGGTACCATAGGAGAGTCTGGCAATATCTGAAGCTGGAAAGATTAGATTTTCAGTTTATCTCAGAATATAAGGAAATTCATTGGAGTTTTAAAATAGGGAAGTGGAAAAATTGCAAGATGGCTGACTGAGTGGTGGCACGATAAGAGAGCCTCTCTGAAAAAAAAAAAAAAAACAACTCAGACACTGGAATCTGACAACATGGAGAAGGCCAGACAAAAGGAGAGGAATTCTCATGACCCAGGAAGAAACTGAGGAAAAAGAAAAAGAAAAAAAAAAGAAAGAAAGAAGAAGAAGAAGAAGAAGAAGAAGAAGAAGAAGAAGAAGAAGAAGAAGAAGAAGAAGAAGAAGTGTGGATGGAGGGCTGGAGTTGGGCAAGCCCCGGTCGCTGTACTAGCACATCTTAGCGTTGACTTATGATCCAGCTGAGATCACAGCCCTGCCGAGAGCAGGGGTTGGTGAGCTCCAGACCCTCAGCTGGAGGAGGCACTGCAGCAGGGAGTGGAAACAACCAGTCAAGCTGCATGAACTTTGGTGAGTAATGGGAACTGGATTCCCCAGAGCAGGAGGACCAGCTAGACAACATTTTGGAATTGGACAGGGCCGGCTTGAATCAAAACCCAAGGTGGCATCAGTAGACGGCCCCTGGTCCAAAGCAGATTGGTGGGATCTACTTGGGCTGGGCCAGGCCACTGGTTGAAACCCAATAGCCGGGGATGAGGCTGTCTTGAACCAGTGGCATCCCCAGGGAACACACAAACTTGCTGAAGCTACCACTGGGTGACTGACATAGGGGGAGGAGCCAGCTCTCAGAGTGCATCTGGCAGATCTGCAGCCGACTGTGGGGTGGCACTTCCCTAGCCAGTGCACTGCAGAAAAAACTGTAAGCAATAGGAAAGGCCCAGAGACCTCCACCACCCACCCGTCTGAAGGGGGGTCAAAAACATGACAAGACAGAGAAACAACAAAAGGTCTCCAACCATGGAACCAGGGAAAGTGAGTCCAGCAGAGGTAAATGCAGAGGAGGTTGAGGGCAGCAAACCTGTAATGTCAGAGACAGCCTCATGGGAAATAAAGAAATACTTCCGTGACCTCATCCACAAATTTAAATCTGAAATTCTAACTCAGATGAAGCAAGATATAAGAAGATTAATAAAAGAAGTCCTGGGTAATCCTCAAGTAGGAACAAATGAAAGAATAGAGGAACCCAGAGAAAGGAGAGATGCCTTTGATGAAGAATATAAACAAAACAGATCCAAACAGAATATCAGGAAAGTAAAAACTCCATTGAAAACTGGCAAAACCTTTTAACAGAAACTAAAGACAAACTTTCAAAACCTGAAGATAGATTTGCAACATATGATAGTGAAAGGAAGGATCTCTTAAAAACAACAAGGAACCAGGAAGCAAAGATACAAAGGCTAGAAGATGACAAGTGGATTTATAACCTAAGAATAAAACATTTGAATGAAGATGCAGCAACAAATACAAATGAAATAAAAAGTCTATTCACAGAAATAATTAAGGAAAACTTCCCAAACATAGGAAATGGAAGTGATGTTCAGATATATAAGGCATACAGTACTCCAGCCAGCTACAACCAAAACCCAGATATATAATAATCAGGATCCCAGAAATCCATCACAAGAACAGAATATTAAAAGTGGTCAGAGAAAAGAAACATATTACCTATAAAAGAAAACTCATCAAAATCACAGTGGACTTCTCGATGCAAACCATTAAATCAAGAAGAGCTTGGAGCAAAATATTCCAAGAAAGAAAATATTTCCTGAAAGAAAATAACCTCCAACCCAGAATGATGTACCCTGCAAAACTGTCTCTCAAAATTAAGGGAGAGACAAGATATTTCCATGACAAAGAGGAACTGGGGGAGTTTGTGACCACCAATCTAACCCTTCAAAGAATACTGACGCACATTTTAAAGAGAGAGAAGAAAATCACCAGGGTTCCAGGAACATGGCAGAAAGGCCTCTAAGAAAGGGGCAGACAGTGGAATGAAGGAGAAAAGTAAACAAACAACAATGACAGAAAAATAGCATAGCAGAGATAGGACAGAGAAGATTGGTTATATTGCTGTTTTATCTTGACTGATTTTATTTGAATCTGGTATGCTTGAGAGTATCAAGTCTGAGAGTAGAGGCAACTACTCTGAAGATGACAAGATTCAGTAGGATACCCATTCTGGTTTGATTATTAACTGCTTTTGAAGTCCTATAATATCTCCCATGTTTAGATTTTATTAATAGTGTAATGCAATGCTAAGTTAAATTATACTATGTTTGATAATATAGACAATTTTATTGAAAACAACAAGAGACATCATAGTAACTACTGTAGATCACCTAGTATTGTGGTTTTATATGTCCTTTCCATTTCATGTTTCTCTAGGAATTTGTATTGTTGATTTGTTTTGATTTGTTTCTCCCTCTAATAAAGAACGGCTAGGTATATGTGTAGAGACTTATACATGTATAGAACTTCTAAGTAGTTTATGAGAATGGATTACAGTTATTGTAAAGAAAAAAAAGAGAGGAAAAGAAAGTATTCTAAAGGATATAACTGCATGTATGTTTGAGTGTGTGGGATTGATAACCATGTTGCTAAAGTTTTTGTTGGATGGATAAATAAAACTGATTTCAGTCTCACTGTTTAAATGTCCACTTTGTAGGCTTTACTTTTGTAACTTCAACAACTACTTCTAAGTGGAAAATATGTAATTATCAACTAGTGATTTCTTACTGGTTACTATTTTTTGGTTTGGTTTTGTTTTTGAGATTTTTTATGATTTTTACCCTCTTTCTGTTTCAAATTTTTTCTTTAAATAAAAATTAAAATAGGGAAGTGATGGTATAAACTTTGATTTAGAGATGATCGCTGTGGCAGATATGTGGAGAATGGTTTGTTGTTTGAATGCTGGGAGATTAGTTGGGTAGCTATGCAGTGTTCTAAGTGTAAGGCTTTATGGTAGCAGGAATGACACAGATGGATTGAAGAGGTACATAAGAAGTGAAAGGGCCAGGAGTTAGTAACTAATTATGTGAAGAATGAGGGAGAGGGAGTAATCAAGGGCAGTCTCCAAGTATCTGGCTTCAGCCAAGTGGTTGGCTTTGTTAAAACAGAAAAGAAGCAGATGTGTTACAAGTTCATGGGGTCAGCTTTGGACAAGTAGTATTGAAATGCCCAGGAAATATCCACATAGTATTGTCCAATCTTTAGATCCAAGTCTAGAAGAGAGTTTGGTAGAATAGTGGTCCTCAGGGTAAGATCCTTGGACTAGCAGTAACTCTTGAGAACTTGTTAGAAATGCAAATTTTTGGACTTTATTCCAGATTTATTGAATCAGAAACTCTGGGAGTGGAGATTGCTATGTTTTAACAAGCTCCCTGGGTGACTCTGACTCATGTTACACTTTGGAAACTAGGAGAATATCTTTACAACTTTCCAGAGTTTTCCAGAGGAGGATGAGTAGGCAGCAGAAATGTGGAGGGACAAAATGAGAATGATCAACTGTGTGGAGGGTAACTCAGAAGTCAAGTAAAATGGAATCAGCGTATTTGCTTCACAATTGGTGATTGTCACAGAGCAATTTTAAGAAAACAATGGTGTGAGTGGCATGATGAGTGTGGGTTATGGAATAAGTGGAAGATGGAGAAGTGCAGGACACTTATTTATCTTTGTTAAGCCCCCTTAGAACATAAGTCACAAGTTCAGTTCAGATAAGTTGGCAACCAAACACGATTGTTGAATAAAAACAGAGAGAGAAATGGGGAAAGATACCATTTTCCCATTGAACAACCTGGCCCAAGGCTGCTCCCCATGGGATGCTGGAGAACAAAGACAGGTGCCTTTGATGACTCTCCTGACTGGGATTCACCCAGCACCTGGTAATGCTGGCTGGTAATATTCCTTGGAACCCTTCACCTGGCAGGTCTCTACCTTTCCTCTCTAGCTTCAGGGTAGATCTGAATTAGTTTAATTATGGTACTATCATTCGCCTTGCCAATGATTGGTTCGGTACCTAGGCCCGAGCCAAGAAGAGCAATTTTCACAGAATGGAGGTGGACAAACTCATTATGCTGACCCAAT
>PVLA01014737.1:0-28881 GCA_004027455.1 Hydrochoerus hydrochaeris
AAAAGCCAGGACTGGTAAAGATTTATCATGAAGTGCTGAATAATCCAAAACAAGATATTAAATATTTTGGGCAAAATAGATTTTAAAATAAAAACATTTATTGGAAGAAAAAAGATATTCTTTCATCAATGAGAAATAATTTATGATTCCACCAAAATGCACATAACGCAATTATAGTCAAAATCTAATTATGAATTATCATAAATGTTTAACTTACAGAGTTTTAGAGTAGAAAAATATTGCTAAGTGTAAAATAAATCAGGAAACTGACATATTCTGCCATATTTTCAGTGACTAACAATGAAATAAGTATATGAAATCGAACTGTTGTCTAGAACATGGGAGTTGCATATATATGCATATATATTCTGTATGTACACGTGTGTTATATATGCCATTTTACATGTATGTGTATCCTGTAGAAGCATGTGCATATATAAATATTTACGACATACACGTACATATGTACACACAGCATTGTACATATACATGTATTTTTTCAAATATTTATAGAATATGCAATTTAGTACACATTAACCTATATATTACAAGAACTATAGACCATATAGGCAACATTTTTTCAGTAAATCCAGAATAAAATTTCAACAAACATTTTTATATTCAAGATCGGAAAAATTTTGCCAGGCAATATCTTGCAATCCCAGCTACCCAAGAGGCTCAGACTGTAGGAACACAGTTCCAAGGTCAGCCTGGGCAGCTTAGTGAGATACTTTCTCAAAATATAATTTAAATTAGGTTAAGATGTAACTCAGTGGAAAAGTGCTTGCCTCGCAATCATGAGGATCAGGGTTCAATCCTCTGTACTGATTTAAAAAATTTTGCATTCTCTAAACTTCAGAATTGAAAAAAAATGAATGTGAACCTACATCAAAACGTGTGGATTAGAGCAGGAGATTTAGCTCAACAGCATGAGCATCTTCCTGGCAAGTGTGAGGCACTGAGTTTGATCCCCAGTACCAAAACAACAACAACAACAACAACAAAAAACGTGATTACTGATATTCTCTTATTTTTAGCTGATTTGAGCACTCAATTTTTTATTTTATTGTCCTATAAATGATATATGAACATTACATTAATTCTCTTTCATTCATGTTTCATATTTAAGAGAAAATGGAATTTGAAAAGGCTAAACGGTCTAAGAGGCATAGTTTGACTTATATAATAGATATGCATGCCCCATTATATTTTATTAATTATATGTTATGTAATATTATATAAAATACCTTTTCTGAAGATTTTACATTTTATATTTGCTTCATTTGCAAAGTCCATATAACGTTTAAATATTTAGGCCTAAAAATTCTGTTCCTTTAATAACTGTAAGCTCATATTGTTGATTTATTCTTTAATTTTATTTTGTTCTCAATGGACACATAAAAATTGCATGTAATCATAGGAGTAAAGGTGGTGTTTGGATGCATGTGTATATTATGTAGTGATCATATGAGAGTATTTAGCACATCTTTCACCTCATACATTTGTCACCTCTTTGCGGTGAGAATATTAAACTCTTCTGTTACAGAAATTTTGACGGGTGCACTCCTGTTAAATCTAGTCACTGTACTGTGCAAGAGAACACCAGAATTAATCTCTCCCACCTGACATAATGCTTTTATCCACTGACCAATCTGGCCCCATCTCTACCAAATTTTTAGTCACTTTAGCCTCTGGAAATCACTCCTGAACTTTTAAAACATGTTTCTAAAATTATAATTTTTTAACCTCGCTAGTCACTCTGTTTGATGGGCTTTTCTATAACATTTCCTTAGCAGCATATATTGTGCACTGTTCCAGTTCTCTCTCCCTAATATTTTCTTTTCTCCATGCCCCATCCAATCCTCTCCTTATTAATCCTTCAACTTCCACATTTTTTATTTTTATTAAATTCCCACAAAAGAAAGCATAGACTATTTATCTTTCTGAGTCTGATCTTTTTCACATAACATGATGATTTCCAGTGCCATCAATTTTCCTCAAAATGACAGGATTTATTTCATTTTGTGGTGAGTAATACTCTATTGTGTGTGTATATTATATTTTCTTTATCCATTACCTATTAATAGGTCCCTGAATTGATTTCATGCCTTAGCAGTTGTAAAAAAAATAGATATGCAGGTACTATTAGCTCTTCTGGATGCTAACTTCATTTCCTTTGGCTCATACATTAGTTCTATCTTTAGTAGTTTTCAGAAATTTCTTTATTAACTTCTATAGCTGTTCTACTAAAGATAGAATTTGATTTTACTTCTACTGATTTTTGACATTCCCAATCATTGCTTTTCAGCTTAACACTTATCTGTTTTAAAAATTCCCTTTACAATAAGTTCTTTGAGACGTTCAAATATGTCATTAAATGATAAAATAATATGCTTTCTGTCAAAGAACAATTAGATCGTTTTGGATTTTCTTTGAAGTCTCGTGGGTTATATATTCTAAGTGCATATTTTCCATGAATAGTCTTTGGTAATCGAAAAATGAATTTCTACCTCAAAAAACTCTGAGCTCCCTCTAGGTATTATTATTGCTCTCTAGTAGCTTTGTAAAAGTGCATCTGCTCTGAATGGTATTGCATTTTGGTTCTATATTGTAGAAATTATTGCACACCTGGGATATAGGCATTAATGTTTTTGTCTGTTTATTTTTAGTACCAGGAATCTAACTCAGGACCTTACGCTTGCCAGGCAGGTGCCGTGTTGCTGAGCTACATCCCCAGCCCTGTATTTGTCATTTCTCCATTTTAAAATGTGTTGTTGCTATTATTCTTCTAATTACCTAGGATAGTGAAGCGCTATCAGGAGACGTGTGCTTTTACTCTGTAAATGCTCCAAATTTGAACACACTGATTGCATGAACAGTGTCATCTCATCTCTTCTTCATACATTCTCAGGGATGCTTTAATATTACCTGGAGGAAATTAACTGAGATTTTATCCATCTGTAGAAAGATATATTATAGAGCAGGCAGCTACAAATGACCTTACAACTTCCAAATGATATTTATCCTTCTTATAATTGACATGTAATTAGTTTTTACAGAAAAGGGGAAAAAAGCAATGCAGGTTATCTGCTTAATTCCTGTCAATGAAAAACTTTCATGAAGACTATTTGGAAGCAATAAAGGAGAATGTTTTAAAAATGATAACATATATCCTTCAGCCTACTCCCGGAAGTAGGATTACAGAGTAATATAATAGTTATATTTTTCATTTCATTAAAAATGTCATCATTGCTTTCCATAATGGTACCAACCCACACTTCCCCTGACATTATACACATTATACACATTATTATCACATTATACACATTATACACATTATTATCACTAAGATGAAGGAGAATCTGTGCTGTCCAGGCAGTAGGGGAAGAGAAATGCTTACACCCAGTCGGTAAGAATGTAAATGAGTACAGCCATTATGGAATGTAGTGTAGAAGATCCTCACAAAATTATAAAAAATAGATTATCAGATGATCCAGCAATTTATTTGCTAGGTACATACACAAAGGGAAGTAAATCAAGGTGTCAAGAGCCATTTGCACTCTGATATTCACTGTAAAATAATGCAGAGAAAGAGTCTAAGTTTCCATTGATGGACAAGTAGATAACAAAATATGTTAAAGCCAAACATGCTGTCACAAACCTGTAGTCTCAGTTCTCTTAGAAGCTGCGGCAAGGGGACTGCAAGTTCATTCGATGCCCATGCAACTTAATGAAACATCTCAAAAATAACCAACTAAATAAATAAGTAAATAAGCCATAAATATAGTTCAATGCAAAGTCCCTAGATTCATTATCACTATCGCAATCAGTCAGTCAATCAATCAGTGGATGATGGAGGGTGTGTTACTCAGACCCAAAAGAAAGAAATGAAATTGTGACATTTGCCGTAAGTGAAATGAGGCAAATGTCAAGAGGACATTATGCTAAGTCAAACAAAGCAGGCCCAGAAAGGAAAACACTGATTGATATCATTTGCAGAATCTAAAGATATGCAAATATATAGAGAAAAAAGCACCAGTGGGAAGGAGTGGGATAAAATGGAAAAATCTAGGGCAGAGGATACAAAACAGCTGCTATACAAAGTGAACAAGTGTAGAGATGCAACGTACAGTATGAGGACCGTAGATAACAAAACGGTAATGCATATGGAATTCATAATAAATGAGTAGATCTCAGATGTTCTTGGCAGAAAAAAAAGATGAGTAATTGTGTCAGATGATGGGCATGTTTGTTTCTATTTCACTCTAGTAGCAATTTTTCTATTTGTATATATCTCCTACCGTTGCTTTGTGTACTTTAAATATGTATAATTAAATCATATTTTTGAAATGAAGTATAATTGACAGCATTTCTATTGCAAAACCAGGAAGACAATTATTGTAATGATATTTGGAATACATTATAACTTTCGTGAATGTTTTCCATGACCCATATCTCCTCTTATAAACTTTGAAAATTAAACAAGACCATCTCTGTGGTTTTACCCACTAATTCGGTGCTTTGATTTCTGCTATAAAACCACCAAAAATTGTAGCATAGTTTCTGATTCTAAGTTTCCAAACTATATACTCAAATATTATGTTTCATAATAAACTGAAATCCTTCTCTTTGCAATTTCCAGTCATGAGTTCAGAAGCCATAAAATATAAATCAGTGATTGCTGTGCTTATTTAAAAGCTTATTATGTTTTCTATATGACCTCAAGCAAAATATTTCAACAAATGACAGAATCACACTTTTAAAACCTTTTATGTTGCATTAATCACAGGTTCCTATGCAGATGTAGGAAATGATTCAGAGATTCCATATGAATTTAACCAAGTATTGATCAGAAATATATAGTATAATATCACATTCACAAATCCTTTGATAATAGCCATCAATCTTACTTAGGTTTCACAAATACTACACACCCCTGGGTACTCAAATGTATGTGTTTCCACAGTGTGTGCATTTTGCTTACTGAAATCTTAATATGTGGTGGTGTTGAGAATGATATGTAATATCTCAGTTCTCATAAGTTTGTATTTGGAACAGACTCCTTAAGAAAATCTGGAGAAAATGAAGATTATCATAGTATTGCTTGAATGGAACTTCAAGGGGCAAAAACTTAATGAAAGGCAGCTCAAGGTAGTAATTCAGAACTTTGGCTTATCCTAATATTTTCAGTAAAGAACAATACATTATTAGAGAAACAACAGTACAAAGGAAAGAATATTGGGGCTCCTAGGGGGAAAACTGTAGAAATATAAAATAAATAGGAAAGCTTCAATTGAATAAAATTAGCTTGCAGATTCCTCTGGTGCCATTTCTGGATTGATAAGAGTTGTCTTCAGTAATAAATATATATCCTGTCTTTAGGCAAAAATGTGGAGCACAGGAAAACCATTTCCTCCATTTTGTGCTTCTTAATTGTTTAGTTCAAAAACAGATTTTATGTCAAAGAAGCACGAATCTATGCCACGTGTTTCGATTTCCTTCAGAATAGTCATGTGATCACTACAGCAACTCCACAAGAATCCGCTTCTCTCATTTATGACTTTGAAAGTCTCAACTAGCTCTTAACTGGCTGCATGTCTAGGGCTATGTGTAAATGTTCTACGTGTGTATAATATTGTTATGTCAATAACTTTACATAAGCAGAGTCATAGGTGTGACCTTTTGTCCTTTTTCACGTAGCATAATAACAATGCTGTAATATTTATTCAATTTGTGTATATCAAGAGCTACTTCATTTTATTACCATAGTTTGTTTAGCCTTGCATATATTAAGGAACATTGTTTCTTGGTTTTGTCTTTGCAGTTATACTTACCACGATGATTTCTGTACAGGTTTTGGGTACATGTTTTTACTTATCTGTGATTAATGTTCCATAGTTGTAGTTCCTGGCCTGTATAGTTAGTGTATTTTATATATTTTTAAATAAAAATATCTTTAACTGATATATAAAAACACAAAAATTCTACATCTCATTTGGGTACCATGTTATGTTTCAATAATTTATACGTTGTATAATCAGAAGAAATGTACCTATTTCTTCAAATATATTTTATGCATTTCACATTAAATTTCTTTAACTGATCAGTGAATTATATTGGAGAACTTGCACTATTCAGTTTTAAAAATAACATACCACATCAAATTTCAAACAATCACCTATTAAGTATAATCAAAGAATATGGTACATTTTAAAATACTCCTCCTCATTTGTAAAATACATTGTATCATTCTTAACGATTTCTAAAGCTGTTCTGAAAGTCCTCTTCCACACCTGTCTTCAGTTGTCCTGCTGTGGCTGTCTGGATGTCCTGAATTGTCTCCAAACTTCTGCCTTTCAATATCTTTTTGATGACGAGGAAGAATCAGAATGTTACCATGTGCCAGATCCTGTGAATACGGAGGATGAAGACAGTGACATGCTCTGGAAGCCTACCTTCCTGCTGCATGGCACACGTCTGGATGGTACTTTGTGAAAACGTGAAAGAGGACTTCCAGAACTGCCTCAGAAAATGGCAAGAATGATGGGGTAAGTACGTAGAAAGGGAGAGGAAGTTTTTGAGGGCAGTTAGAGGCAATATGTCATTTACTATATGTTTTCCATTTAAACAGTCATTGGAATTTTGAATCACCTCTTGCATAAGTGATGCAGGTTTTCTGTCATCTTGTCAGCATTTCCTACTTTTAGAATATTTTAATTTGAGCTTCTCCGTGATAGTTAACCACAGGGATAATCCATTATGCTCTTGGCTTATATTTCCCTAATAAACAATGATGTTGACTATCTTTTGATATGTTATTTACCATATCCTCCATGTTGCTATTTTTGTAGATATTTGCCTATTTTTAAAGTTGAGACAAATATTTAATATCAGGATCGAGATTATTATAACTCAATATCTGTATAAAATGAGTAACAATTAAATCAGAAATGTTAGTTTTACTCTATTGAGTTTTGAGTTTCACATATTCAGTATACAGTACATTTGTTCAGTTTGTGACTTAAAAATATCCTGCTCAATCTACATCTTTTCTTTTTTTAAGAGATATTGTTAGAAATTCTATAAGATACTTTATTAATTATATACCATACTATTTACTTTCCTTAATAAAAATTGCACTATAATTGTGTTTTTTTACTTTTCTTTCCCAATACTCATTGCTAATGCATAGAAATGTGACTAATTTTTATATTTTGTCCCTGTGTATCATAACCCTACTAAGTAGACATTAGTTTCATGCACTCAGTTGCATATTGGTTGCAGTTATCTATGTATACAAGTAGAATGTAATTAAAGAAATCTTTACTCCTATGCTGCAACTTGTATTCTTTTCTATTATACTTTGCTTAATTTTACTGATGAGAATTTCTGGCAATATGTTGTGTATCACATTTTGAAATTATAAAATAGATTTTACATATGAATCTGTAGCCTTAAAGGAGAGCGTTTACCCTGTGCAGATGTGTTACCTAATGGGCAAATCTTCTCTACAGTCTCACTTCAGTGAACAAGAAGTTATTCTCCACCATATATTAACACCAAAAAAACCAGATCTATAATTACTAGAATGTACTCATTAATGTGCTTCCAATAGTTTGAGTTGGCAGTCAAATTTTTCAATGCCATATTTTTCTTGGTGAAAGCAACTGAAATCTACTGTTTCACAATTCTGGAGACTAGATATTTAAGTTCAAAGATTGGCAAAGCCACATTAGCTTTGGCAGTGCTAGGGAATATTCTATTCTATGCTTCTCTTCTGACTTCTGGTTTGCTAACATTGATGGCATTTCTTGGTTTATGACATACATAAAAATTTCACAGGGCGTTTTTCCTGTGTGAGGTTCCACTCAAAACTTGCAGCTTTTATAAGAAAACTAATTGTTATAGGTTGGGAGCCCACTTTTCACTCATCTGTCCTCACCTGCACCTGCAGTGACCCTATTTCCTAGTGAGGCATCATTCTGATACAGTGGGGATTAGAATTGAAGCATAAGAATTGTGGGGAACACAATTCAAATCATAGCAGGAGTTTTGACCAACTTATAATTCATGTGTTGGGATCATCATTAACATTTGAAACATCTGTAAAAGTCTCTCCACATTTTCTGGAATTCAGTTCCTGGTAACGACGCACTGAGAATTTAAAGGTAAGTTGTTAAATTTCTGACTGTTCATATATTCTCTGTAGTTTCTCTTGCTATTCTTTTCTAGTTTGATTCAATTATGATCAGTAAAATGCAGAAAGTTATTTCAATTTCTTTTGTGTTTGGTCTTAAGTATCTAAGTCCTAAACTATTATCTATTTTGTAGAAAGCTTCATAATTTGCTGAAAACATTGCATTTTCTAAAGATATTTGATGCAATATTTTGCAGGTATATGTTCAGTAATTTGATCTATTGTGTAGTTTAATTCTGATACTTGTTTTGTTTTACTCTAGATTACCATCAGTTGCTGAAAATAGAGTACAGAGTTCGCCCACTATCACTGTATTGGTATACATGCACTTGTGTCAAGTAAATTTTTTGAAGTTGGGTGCACCAAAATTTGGTACATGCATATTTAAAATTAAAATCTTCTGTTCATGGTATATTTCCTTAATAAACATACAATGATCATCTTTGTTTCTTTTGATTAATTTTTTGTGAAGTTTGGTTGCATCCAATAACTCCTTCTCCTTGCTCTCAGATCCCAACTTCCTGGAATTGTGTTTTGGGCTTTTGCTTTCAGTCTATGTGTCTTTGCCAGCGAGGTGTGTGTCTTTCTGGGCATTATTTTCTTTTTTATCTATTTATGTCTTCTTTTTAAATTTTATTTTATAGATACTAAAACCAAGAAAAATAAAACAGAAGAAAGCCAATCAAAATAAGACAGTATAAGTGACACAGAATTTCAAAACTAGGTAATAAAAACTCAACAATGGCTAGCATAATGCCTCTCATTGTCTTGAAAATTGCTGCACATACTATCAGACATGGTAAAATGAAACAAAAGAGAACAGACTAGAACTAATAAAATAAAGCAATGAATGTAATATAGGACTTCAAACAAGATAATAGTAAATGCAAAATGGCTAGCGTAATATATCTTATCTTTGAAATAACTGCCTATGCCATCAGATATAATAAAATCAATGAAAAATAGAGTAAAACCCAACCAAACAAAATGGTAAGGATTATGCAGGATTGCAAGAAAAGATAACAGGGAATTAACAATGGCTACCATCTTCTGAAGAAGATTCCCCATATATGCTACACTGTGCATTGTTATCCTCTTAATAGATGACTAGACTACCGGCTCTCGGCCTGCAAAGTCAATGAAGCACTAAACACTAGAAACATTAAGTTGTATTTCACCCATTAGTTATCATCACAGCCTGTATTTCTCTGGATCAGCAGGTCAGTCACTAAGGGGAGAGGTTTGCTCTTTGTCTCACTCCCTGCTTGCTGGAAGCAGTTGGCATCTGGCTGTCCCCCAGTGAGTCCATTACATATGTTTAGTGTTTTATTTATGCATAGAGATTTTGATTTTCTAATTTTAATTTCTTATTTTTTTAAGTTTTGAACATGAAAATTCAGCCACCTGTGCTTGTGTTGACAGTCTTTCTTTTGCTTGATCTTGTCTGTTGGTATGTCTTTAAAATGAGTTTTAAATTTAGTTTATTCGCTTTCCATTTGTAAGATTTCTGGCTGTTATTTCAAAATATCTATCTCTTTAAGAAAATGCTTTCTTCATGTTCTGCACTGATTTTCATGATTCATTCTGCTGTTTATTTGGATCTAATTTTAATTCACTTATTATTTTAATGATCTTTCACATTCTTTCTCTAACATTTCATCCACTTCAATATCTCTGATTATTTTTTGGAAAAAATAAAAATTTCAAAACAAAGTAGGAGAATAACAATAGTTAGTACATTTTGTACTGTTATCTTCAAAATAATTACTCAGAATGCAAGATATAGGCATTCAAAATTCAACAAACAATATTAGCACTGTTGTTTTCAATCAACTAAGAGAAACTAGTAGAATAACTATCTTGTATTTTTTTCCTTTCCTCTTCATTCCTTTCCCCTTTCCCCTCACACCAGTTCCTCTTTCACTTCAGTATCATTGGTTCAATTTTTTAGGGAATTAACACTTTTGGAGGAATCTTGTTATTTTTTCCCATATTTCTTGTGTTTCTATTTTGAGATTTGTATAATTGTTAGGATGGATATCTTTTATGTAAGAGTTTTTCTGGTGTGCAGCCTTTCTTGACAATCCTCCCTGGGATATTGCTTTGTTGTGTTTTGCTGAGTTTAATTCCAACTGGTCTTCTTCTTGCACTTTCCCTGTGGCTTTCTAGCCTAGACTTGGTGCTATTTAACTTGTGAGAACCTCAGGGGCCTCTTATCTCTGCATGAGTTCCATGAGTGTGGTCCCTCTTTCAGTTCGAGCAGGTATGCTGTAGAGAGTGGAGTAGATGGGGTGCTCTCTGAGATTAGCCCTCCACTCTTGCCATCTTGTGCAGTCTGAATAGGTTTGGGAGTGATATGTGCTCAGGTCCCTCAGGTTCATGAGAGTTGTGCTAATTGTCTTTGTGTTTGCTAGAGAAGTGAATGTACAGAGTAGATCTTCAGAGAATTGGAAAACAAAATTAGAAGTATGAAAAGAAAGTGAAGAAGTAATATAAACACAAACACGGAATAAAACCAGATCAAAATCCATGATTAAAGAGGCCATAGGTTCCTTCTTGTGGTGCTACCCAAAGAGCAACTTTTGGGACTTATAGGTTAGAATCCATCAGGTGTAAGAAGGAGTCTTGGATCATGGCTGCAGTCCTTCTCATCTCCAGCTAAGCAATTAAACCCAGTTGGGGCAGTATGAAGTTTGATCCAGCCCTTTCTTGCCTATAGGCTTGGGCTAAGACAATATTCTCAGCAAGCTATACCCATTCACCTCGTAGTCCTCTGAGTAAAGCTGCCTTCCTTGCCAGGGGGATCACCATGATGGATGAACGGGCACAACAGCCCGCTCACCCGCTGAGCCTCCAGATAGGTTGGACTTGGGCTCCTTGCACCCTGTACCTTTCTCAGAGCACTGGGATGCATGATAAATGCAGAAGCACACACAGTGAATGCATCCTTTGAGTGCCTCTTCTCAGGGAGGAAGACATTCAACCAAAGAGATCTGCTGTTGTGTGTGGAGTCTCAGGAAACAATTTCTACCCACAGCCTCATTTGTGGAACCTCCTTGTATAGGAAGACACACATACATCACCCACACCCCTCAAAGAGCTCAAATTGCCACTTTTAAATGGAAGTGACTTCCTCTTCCCCTTCTTCACAGACATACCTGTCACTTCCTATGTCACTTGTTTCATTCATTTCCGTGGGTCCAAAGTAGTTCTTAGCGTGGGCAACAGCTAAGTTACTGAAGTTCTGATTTCCAAAGGAGCAAGCTAAACAGTGAGGTCGTTCTTAAGAAAGTCCCCGTGACCACACTTTAGGAATTGTGCTGAGAATTCCTTCCCTAGAACCAGCTAAGTCTGCTAATCCTAGCTGTCCCTCTGATCTTCCAGCTCTCTATTTATTCTCACTGTTATAATCACTTCTTTCCTTAAATGATGGAAAACTACATGAACAAATTAAATATAGGAAAATGAGTTGAATTTCATCTATAGATCAATGACATATCTTATGATACATCCATCATTAAGACTACAAGATAAAATTAAATATGATGCAATTTCTTGTATGAATTAGATGACTAATTTTATTTAGTAGGACAGAAGATACTTTTAAATCATATCCTTATTACACATAGTTAACTTTTCTTAAAAAATGTGCTTTGTGCTATGGAATTAAACCATTTCTGTGATAATAATTTACATCATAAAACGTCTGAAAATAACCTGACATGATTTTGACATATTAAAAATAAAAAAGGAGAAAGAGATATTTAAGTAATTTTACCCCTATGGCAATCTTGGATAAAGACAAAGAAACAAACAAAATATACCTTGACATTTTACTTACCTAAAAGTGTTTGTTTCATGTGTGATTAATTAAAATGATTGTCACATTCATGGGTAAAATTCTTTCTTAGCCTTCATGAAGTACTATGACCTTGTGAGAATTATGTCTTTTATGCTTCCACTGATAATTGCTTGCATTGTTCAAAGAGTGCTATTCAATTCGCTTTGTAATTTTTCCAGTTGTTTATCATTTTATTGTAAACTTCAAAAGAAAGACACGCTATTTCTGATTCATCTTTCCTTCCGAACAAGCATACTTGAAACCATGCTTTGTCCTCTATACTATGAAAGATGATCGAGCTGATGGCTTATAGATACTCCCACAAACAAGTAATTAAAACAATGCTAGCTCAGTTTGTAGTTTCTAGTTTGCAAACAAACAACAACAAAAGGAACAAGTTAGTATTGCATTGCCATATTTTTCTTCCTCAAGTACCTTATACAATATGAGAATTAGTTCAGTATAAACTTCAGAGGTCTAATGTAGTCCTTTTTTATAGAGTCTTAAGTATTGTAGCAGTTACATATTTAGACTTAGAGGCACTTCGTACAACAAAATGATGTTTTCCTCCCTTATTGACTTATTGTAAGGTGTTCACAGTGTGTAGATTTATTAGATAATTGGAAAATCTACTTGACATTCCAATCTTAGGGAAAAATGGATGCTTTAAACTACAGATTATTAGTAAAATGTGTGCTGCCATATGCTTCCAATAGGTCGTGTGAGTTCTTTGTTTACACCATTCATGCTTTCCTGACCTTTCACTATAAGATTGCAAGGAGTCTTCCTCAAAGAAATGTTCAGATTTACAGGTTTAACCTGTGGCCATACAAAGTCCTTTGACGCTCACAAAGGAGAACGAGGCATGCATCTTGGTCTCAAAAGCTCTGTAATGCAATATTTTGAGCTAAAATAGCAGCAGAATCCACCTTAATGTTTTTTAAAATATGAAATATTTCATTGCCTTATCATTTTTGTCTTTCTGTGATATGAAAGATTGGAGTTGTTTTGATGCAATTTAAAGAATTAGTTCACATTTTTTATACACGAAACAGTATTAGAAAATTAGGAATTCGAAGGGGAAAAAGGATGCGGTTACTGTGTTTAATAGAATATATATCACAACACTTAATGGTACTTTAGAATCAAATACTTGTGTGTAAAATTTTATGTGTAACTTTATTAAACAGACCTAATATACAAAAACGTACATAATTTGAGACATAGAATTAGATAAGTCTTGAAATATATGCATTCCCACCACACCATCACCAGTATGAAGATAATGATTTATTCTTCATCTTCAGAAATTGTACCCTTTCTCCCTTGTGGAACTCTACATAGAAGACAAATGTTGATCTGCTTTTCATACTAGTCACTCCCTAGAACTTCATGTTAATGAAATCATGTAGAGTGTACTCTTTTTGTCTGATTTTTCACACTCTAGAATTACATCGATACTCACCAGTGTGATGTGTATTCATGTTTCATTCAATTTTGTGACTATTCACCTACTGGTACAAAGCAGAGTGATTTCACTTTTTGCACTATTATAAATAAAGATACTATGAATATTTGTGTGCACATATTTTAATAGATTTATCTTTAAGTAAATATCTCAGAGTGGAATATCTGGGAGATATTCTAAGTGTAGGTTTAAAAATGGAACAAACTGAAGAATTGCTTTCCAAAATGACTGTACTGACATGCATTTCTCTCAGCAAAGTACAGTATGAGTTCTAGTTGTTCTCCACTTTCATATACACTTGAAATGCAAGACCTTTTACCTTTATGCATTTAAATAATTATGTAGAAGTATCTCATTGTGGCTTTCAATTGCATTTCCATAAACACTAAAGATATTGCATATTTTTCATTTCTTTGCATTTGAAGAAATTTTCTTTCTGTGGGTAGCATCTCTTTTTAAATTTTCTAGCAGTTTTCTCTGAAGAGGAAAAATTAAATTTAATGAAGCATATTACTTGTATTTAACTTTTATGGATTTCTTTCAGGGACTGCCTTTGGTGTAGAAATAATCCTCCCTGTATCAAGGTCACAAAGAATTTATCTTAAAAGTTTAAAATCTTTGGTTTTATTTTTATAATTTTGAACCACTTTGGATTAATTTTCATATGGGGCTATGGTTAAATGTTGCATGTAGCTAGACAGTATTAATAGCATACTTTGCTGACATAAATAACTTTTTTTGCTGTATTGCCTTGAAGCATATGTAGTAAATCATTTAACCATACATGTAGGTTTTTCCCCTTCTTAGAATGCTATTCTGTTGTCTATCTATGTTTTTATCCCTATATCAATACTACTCTGTATCTTTGTAATAGAATTTGAAATGAAGTGGCATAATTATTATAACTTTATTTTGGTAAGGCTCTTTTTTTCCCTGGGTTCTCTCAATTTCTAATGTAAACTTCAGAATTACCTTGCCAACTCACCCTTAATACACAATGAATGAATCTCCTGAAACAAAACGCTCATTTTTGTTTTCTTAAAAGTATCTTTTATTTTTGTTAGGCATGTGATATTTACACATATTTATAAGGAGCACTTTAAATATTTTTCTCATTATGTGGATAAGTTTTTACTAACTGACAAGTAATGGTGTAGTTATCATTGTCAGGGACTATCATAGCAATAGAGAACAAGCAAAATCTCAGGCTCTTGCCTACTACCCATTAAAAGCATGATGTTTTATCTTCTGAGACTGTCAGGAATTTAAAAGTCATTTTTTTCTGCAAATACTAACTCTTCACTTGGGTCAAGATATGCACAATGCTAGTAACTAAAAGAAGAACCAAGCTTGACTTTAATTTTGAATCATTTGTTACTGTTAATCTTGAGTCAAATCACTTCTCAGTGCTGCACAGCAGTATGTTGGTCATTTACGGAGCGTTTTACTAGGAGCTGGGCAAACAGGGTTGATTACCACTGCATTTCCAGAATCTCTTCCCCCTTCCAGATTGAAGACACCAAAATGAGAGTTTATAGGAACATTCAGCTACATCCAAAGCCTAGAGCGACTGTCCTAAAACTCTGATGACTGAGATTGCAAGACAGGTGGAGTCCAAAACATAAAAGCACTTCAGACAAAGACAATCTTTTCCCAGGAAGGAAACTATCCTTCAGTTATAGAGATTCCAAAACTATGACACCAAGACAATGAGAGTGATCAACAACATCCCAGCCCACCAGCTAACCCTTGAAAACTGGCTTGCATTTCTGTTGATGGGCTGGCCTGATACCCTCTATCTTCTTATCGTCCCTCTAATTTTCTAATTAATTTATTCCTATAAATGTGTGGTTTAGCTTTAATTTCCTTTTCTACTAAGGCAAAGACTCATGCTACTCAGCACCTATATTATGAATTTTACCAAGATAGAGCATGTGTGTATGTGTGTGTGTGTGTGCGCGCGCATGCATGTGTGTGTATGTGTGTGTATATACATGATTTGAGAACTTTTCTGGGATGCAGCTCAACCACCAGCAAACACTTGAGTCTTTCAAGGTTAACATTCATACATTGGTATGCAGGGCCAGAGAATCTTTTAACCTATGACTATATTTTTGCAAACACAAGGGCCATAGTTTTCTGATTACTCCTTCTAGGATTTTATATGCTGAATTGTTAAATTTTCTTGTGTTGTGTCTTTGGCCTTATCAGACTTTCCAGCTCTGAATTCTGAACTCAGTGAAATTGTTGGATTTTATGTGTTTTATATTCCCTGATGTTGTTAACTGGGAACTGACTTCAATCTGTAAACTAGAGTGATTTGGGGTATCTACTTACTCTCCTGAATAGAGACAAAATATCAATTATCATCATATTATTTTGGCTGTTTCCTAACATCTAGTACTAGCTATTTTGCATCTTTTTGTAATGTTCTAGCTATGTCAAATGTATAGGCATAGCTAATACCTGTTGATCCATCTTGGCAAAAATGTGAAATGTGTTTTAATCTTGATTTCTCCATTCATTCAGTGTGTAATCTTAGTACAGGTATTTGACATTACCAATTTTAAATTTCTTTATCAGTAAAATTCAGGTAAAACTTTTCCTAGTTCATAAGACTATTTTAAGACATGTCATGTCATTGGTTTCCAAAAAGCATTATGAAATAAACTATTACTATAAGCACATTAGAGCTCATAGATTTGAGGGGAGCACACATAACATGCACAATGAACTGAAGAAATGAATGAATGAATCACTAGGAAACACATTAACCTATGTGTTAGTTTAGGGATTGACTATATAGTAATGAAGAAAATTAAGGCAAAGATAATGTTGTAGTTATGTGGCAGGAACTATACAAATAAATTTATATTTATACATTACAGTGAGTATTGTGATGAAAATATGGGTGCTAAGATAGAGAATAAATGTGAAGTTTTACTTTATGTTATTTCCTCTATGAAGATGAAAGATTCAAAATGTATGTAAAGCAACAGGTCATACAAAGGCCGAAGTCTATGAAAACTGAATTTTGGTGATGGAAAAATTGCTTGTTATGAGTATTCACAAAGATTCAATCCTATAATTCATCCTCATCGCCTTCTTAGTGAACATTATGTGCACTTCCTATTCAGTAGAGATCAGGTAAATGATCTTTAATTAATTATGCAAAACAAATACATTTATTACTGTATCCCTCATAGAATTATGCAATGGCAAATTAGAGAAGTTCGATTTCCCAGTATTTAAGATCTGAGCCCTACCTAAACTAAAAACTACCCCAAGATGATTTAATCCCTTCATGATGTGGGATTACAGAAGAAATAAAAAGCACCCAGGGCACATGTCATATCCTATCATGATCCTGCCAGATTTAATCCTGGTAGGAAGATGTCAAAGATGTTTTTTTTCATTGCTGAGACAAGTCGAGCTCAAAGTTTGTAGAAGTTTCAGGCCATAAACAACTGGCTCCAAGGCAGTGTGGTAGTCAAGAAGAGAAACAGTTCATGGTGGATAGAAGGTAGCAAAACAACAAAGGAGGACCACAGCACATTCTATCCCTTGTATCTTATCTAAGCTATTTATGGGAGATAGCATTCATACCCCTAGTCCTAGTGCCCTTTAGCCTAGCATTGCATCATGAATCAATCCCATATTCTAGATTCAGCCACCTCTAGAAATGCTCCACCTATGACTGCATGAGGCTATGGGAGGTTATCTAAACATAAAACATACTATTCTGCCACTGGCCTACCAAAGACCAATGGACAATCCTTTGTGCAAAATGTTGTTTGTCCATCTCCAAGAGTTACCAGAGTCCTAAGAGTTTCAGGATTGCTGAAAAGTCTATGTCCAGAATCTCCTCTAATATTTATGGCAAATTCTTATCTGCAAGCCCCTGTACAAATAGAAAGAAAGTTGAACAGTTCCAACATTCATGGCACAAGATAATCCTTTTAATTTCAAAAGTAACAAACAAAGGGATACAATGGAAAGGGATAACAGCAATTCCAAAATCCAGCAGGGCAAACATTGAGTCCTGTAGTTCCATGTGCAGCATTCACAGCAATTTGTGGCAAAATGTAAACTTCAAAGGCCTCGGGTGGCCCTTGCCATGCAACCTTTCTAGTGGTTCAAGTTCCCATGGCTTCTCTCTTGAGTTATCTCTGATCCCTCCTTGCACATTTCTTCTATGTGCTTGGTTTCTCCAGACTTCTAGAGTCTCCACTGCTTCACATTTGCTCTAAACACACTGCTCTCTTTGGGAAACACTAATTGGGCATACAAGGCTTTGTTTCAAATTTTAGCTGGAAGCCATCCTGAACCACAATTCTTGCATTCTGCACACACCTAAAACCAGCACTATGTGCATGATGCCAAGGTCAGTGGCCAGCTGTAACAGTAGTTAGGGTTCCTTCTCTCTTGGCTATAGGGGTCAAGTGCCTATGAACCAAATCCTGAAGAACAACTTCCCTAGACTGCTGCCACTCTGAACATTTTGTTCTGGGGCTCTCTTCTCAAAGCAAGATTTTGCACTTTTGCAACTCTGAGGCTGAAAAGGCTGGAGTCCAGTTGGTTCTTTTGATGTACTCGTGTCATTTTTTCTGTTGTCATCTTCTAAAATATTTGGATTTTTCTTGCTAATCTTTTAGGCACTAAAGCTAGTGGAAGATAAAATAGGCAGGACACTTGAAGACGTAGATGTAGGCAAAGATTACATCAATAAATCCTGGATTACACAAGAAATAATACAAAGAATCAACAATTTTAAGATTTAATACTATTAAAAATCTTTTTTCACATCAAATAAATTACTGACAGAGTGAAAAGACAACCCACACATTTGGAAAAGTTAATTAGCCAGTTGTCTTTCAGGCAAAGAACTTGTATCTAGAACATATAAAGAACTGAAAAAAATTGGACCTCCCCAAATTTAAAGACCATATCAAAAAATGGGCTTCTGGAATGAATGAAAACTTCTCAGATGAAGAATTACAAATGGAAATTAAATATACAAAAAAATCACTGGTTATTAGAGAGATGCAAATCAAAACAATTCTGGAATTTCATCTCACTCCAGAAAGAATAGCTATCACCAATAAATCAATCTATTTAGCAATCAGTTTATTCTCTGTTAAATCTTTTCAGGCTACAATTTTACTAGACCTTCCTTTCTGGCCAAACTCACATTTTGAATCATTGTCTTCAGCTCTTTGCTCTTAATCATCAACATAATTCAGACTTAAACCCCTGAACATTAGTCATGGTACTTCTTCAACATTAGAATGTCTTGAAATTTATTTTGCAAGATTAATTAGTCTGCTACTCCTAATCTTAGTCTCAGGAAAAGTCTCTGGACAAGAGCAAAGTGTGAAAAAAGCTTTCTGCCAAGCCATAACAAACATTGTCTGGAGTCCAACAGCTAATGCAGTCCTTCTTCCCAGTAGAAATCTCCTGAATCTGATGTTTTCCAACAGGATTTTTATCAGCCTTCTGATCTTTTGAGCTCTGACCAGAATCTCCCAACAAGTACAGCCTAAGTCATTCTAGCTCTATTTTTTCAGCTGGCATCACTGAACCTTTACAAACTCTTTCCACAAGCCAGTCCCAAAGGATTCTGAATCATAGTCCTATAAAGTCACAGAAATGATTCTACCTATCTGTTAACAATTTCTGTTTTAGTTACTTTTATTCTTATTTCTGAGATACCCATGAGTTTATGGAGGAAATGTTTATTTAGCTCACTGCTTGTGGTAGTTTCAGTTCATAATCAACTGCCTCCAAGGTAGCATGGTATGATAGAAAGTCATCAAAGATAAGAAACAATTGATGGTGTGCAGAAATTAGCCATGAAACAAGGGAATTATTTCTATCTTTTATATCTTCTCCAGGTTACTCAGGGAAGGTAGCACTCACATCCTTAATCCTAGTGACCTTGATCCTAGCATTGCACTGTAAATCTATTCCAGAGTCATACAGTCTAGATCAATTCATCTCTAAAAAAGCCTCATGTGTGACTGCATGAAACTTTGGGGAGCTATCTAAACAAAAACCATAACAGAAGACATTCATTCTATTGCATTACATATGTTTTGGAAGAAAAAAATACCTGCACCAAAAATTTTTCAAAATAGTATAGTTCTGATGGTGTATATGCATTTTAATGTACTTCATGCATCTATGAGTAGTAATCGGTATTTGTCTGCTTTAAAAATTTCTGATTCTGACAGCACTACCCAGTTGAGACGTATAGGGTTTGGTTTTCTATACGCATGCCTATGAGATTGGATTAGTTATATTCTTTGTGATGGAAATAATAACTTACATTTTTTAAAGAAAACTCATCATACAACTTTTATTACATTGAGTAGCAATAATTATATTTTAATTTGGTTTTGTCCTTTAAATAAATGTTCACTGCATCATTTTCTTTTACACACTTGCATTAAACAGATAATGGAATATCTAAATGTTTCACTTATGATATATTAACATATTTGTTCATATATACACTACAAATAAATTTATTCAGTGTTTATATTGATATTCGTTAATTATATTTATATAAGGTATAGTTAAAAAATGAGCTGCGACACTAAACTAGATGAGGTTGATCTTGGCTTTGTTAAACATTTTCTATGTGAATCTTACAAAGATTCATTTTCATGTTCTATGAAGCAGAAGCATAAATACTATCCACAACTTACTGTTTAGAGAATTAATCAGATAACACATAATAAGCACATTAGTACAATATTCAGCATGTATGAGTGACTTACTGTTTTCTCTAGTCACAAAGAAAGATAGAAGAGAATCATCATTAAGAATATAAATCTTGGAGTCTTTCGGATTAGGATTAAATTCTAGTTTCAGGAGACTGACTGGCTAGGTGACTTGGAGCAAATTAATACTCCAAGAGTATGTTTCCCTTCTCCATGAAGTGAAAATAACAGGAGCACTAACTCATAATTATGCTGAAGGTAAATGGGAGAAAGTTTTTATAAGTCACTTAGCATATAATCAACATAAAAATAGATAAATATTATTGGAAATGGAGTACCGTTTGATACTTTACTAATATAGCATCGATAGACAGGATATTTTCCACTGTCATGTTTATGGCTACTTTCTATTGTTCAATCATATTAAAATACAATTCTGAGGTATGTGACTTTGCCATTTTAATTTAGTGGAATATTACTAAACATTTATAAACAAATTTTCTGCTAAATTGCTGCAAAATATTTCAATTTGCTTAAATAATTCATTTTTTCAAATTACTGTTTATTAGTAAAATTTAATACAAACTGTAAAAAGTTTAAGTTATTTCCTCAACATCTCCTTCAACAATTTGCATATATTGTATAAACCATCATACACATTAAAGAAGTGATTTGCCTCATGTTATAAAAGCAGTTAATGATAAAAGACTTTGTAAAACTACAGGCAGTCTGACAGAGTAGTTATACACATAACATGTACATTTTATGAACTTTTCAAGGAATTAAGATAAAAGCTATGCCTTGGAAGATAATATGGTTTGATGGAAGTCTTTGAGAAACAGAAAAGCTTATGCAAGGCCACAAAAGCAACAGCGTTACATCTGGTTTTAAGAGAAAACCAATATACCAGATCATATCGAATGTATACATTATAAAAAGAGCTAAATCTAGAAAGGCAGCACTGGAAAACTGCATAGAATCTTCAAGACACTTTTAAACTTTTGTGAACAGGAGAAGTTCATCATCTACATATTTTTAAAAACAATATCTCTAATATTGTAAGACATTTTGATTGATAAAGAAGCAGGAGGTATTTGAAGACAAGCTGGTCATTTCAGAGATTTTCCCAGTAAAATCTCAGTTACTAATATCATGTGATAGTGAAAATGAAAATAAGATGATAGATGCAATCATTGTACAGAAAAAGGACACATACCATATGGAGTGAACACAGACAACATCATGGAAGAATTTAAATTTTAGCATTAGGGAAAGAAACCTCTACTTTAAAATGAAAAGTATCATCATTGGGATAAATTGTCTTGTATTTTTTTCTTTAATCTACTTTATTGGCTCCTCTACATTTCATTTGTGTTTCATAAAATGCAGAAAGGATTTTCACAGTTTGAAGTAGTTCAAATTGTCAAAAGAAAAAAGTTAAAACAATGGTGATATTAGATGTCTTAGAATCCAGTAATGAAATATAATTGTTTTTAACTTTTTAAATGAACAATGCCTGTGATATTTATTCATTCAAACTGATGTTGGAAATTGCACACATGAAGATCTGTAGGCAGTCATGGTTTGCGCTCATCTTCCAAACAAGACACATGTTTAGAGGGACCAAAAGCCTGCAGGGATTTGAGCACCAATTACCTGATTAGCCAAACAGCCACTGGACAGTGCTGAGAAGGCTAACCAAAATAACTGGAATTGGAGACAAATTAGAAGGCAGCACACATGGAATAGAAAACTTCCTTGCAGAAATCACAGGAGAAAATGTTTCAAGAACAACGAGAAAAGAAACTGCATGATGTTTCATGACAAAAAAATTCCAAAAGTCTAACAAAAAGATAGAATAGTAAAAGCTGTCAGAAACAGCAAGAAAAAAATCGTTTTAAAGGTAAACTCAGTTTAAAGGTAAACCCATTAGAATGACAGCTGACCTTTCAACACAAAATTTATTTAAAGTCCAGAAGAGCTTTCAGTGAAGTACTTCAACTCAAAGGAAAATGCACAAACAAAAAAATTCTTCCAACACAAAATAATGTATTCTACAAAACCGTCTTTCAAAACTGATGAAAAAATGACATTTTAGGACATAAAACATCTTAAGAGGTACATGAACATCAATCCAGAACTCTAAAAATATTCAAGAGTAGCTTCACCAGAGACAATGAAGCTAACAAAGCTAAAAATTCAGGCAGAATGAATACATAAAGAAAAAAAGAGAAAAATAAAGGAGTCAACAAACATAAAGTGAAGGCAATACATCAGTATCTTTAAGTAATAACTCACAATATAGATGTCCTAGGTTCCCCTGATGAAAGACACAGACAGGTAGACTGGATCAAACAATGAAACTTGATGGTCTCATGCATTTATGGGACTTATTTAATTGAAAAAGAAGTTCATAGACTAATAATGAAATGATGGTAAATAATATTCCACACACCAAAACCTGAAAGTAAGCAGTGGTAGTAAGTGTATTCTCAGGCCAAGCAAATTTTAAGGTAAAACTGATGAAAAGAAGTGAAGAAAGTCTCTATATATTAGTTAAGTGGAAAATTCAAAAGAAGTGTAAAAATTATAAACATATATGCACCAAATATTGAGGTCCCTCAAACACCAACACAATCATAGTAGGTGTTCTTGATTCTACAGTTTTACCAATAGGTCAGCAAAAATATTTAACAAATATCAGAGTTACAACATGCTTTTTGAATCAATGAATTCAACAGATACCTACAGAGCATTTGATCTTACTGCAACAGAATACACTTTTCTCATCTGTGTGTAGAACTTTCTCCAAAACACAGCACATACTAGTCCATGAAGCCTGCTTAAATAAATACAAAAGAAACAAAATACTTCAATATAAACTATTAGATGATTGCACCCTGAAACAAGAAATCAATCACAAAATAAATCAAAGAAATGTTGTAAACCCTTGAATATTACATAACATGCTCTTGAACATTCAATATGTCAAAAAAGAAATCAGAGAAGAAACTAAGCTTTCCATGGAATTAAATGTTAATGCTGTACAATATCACAGAAACTAAGGGACAGAAAGAAAGCATTTGAAAGAGAAAAATTAATGCTGCAAGTGCTCACATTGGAAAAACCAAGTGTACTCAAATAAATAACCTATCAATGAAAATAGTGGTGAGAAAACCAGAGGAACAAGAACAGTTCCAACTTAAAACTAGCATCAGGTTGAAGGATAAAGATCAGAACATAACTGAATAAATTTGAAAATTAAAAATACAAAGGATCATCAAATTGAAGAACTTGTTTTTCAAAAGAACAAAATAAACACTTATCTCAACTTATCAAAAGATAGAAAGAACTTCTTCAAAGTAATACAAATGAAAAAAGGAAAATCCCAATAGACATTATCAAAATCCAGATTATTTCAGTAATTAGCATGAAAAATTTTAAGCAGAGCCCATGACTTTCTAAACCAAACCTGAACAACAATGACAAAAACAAAAAAAAAATTGAAAAGTCCAAAAAGGTGCTCCCGGGTTTAGCTTAGTTGGCTAAGGCTCCACTCTGTAAACGTGAGGTTGTGAGTTTCATCCCAGAGGCAGCAAAAAAAAAAAAAAAAGAAAAGTCCAAAAAGAAAAAGACATAAATGAAATTAAAACAATAATAAAATCTGCCAAAGTAAAAAAACCTAGAACTTGGTGGATTGACTAGTGAATTCCACATTATCTTAAGGGAGACTATAATGCAAATACTCCTCAAAGTCCTCAGGCAAATTAAGATAAATGACAATTTATCAAGTAAATTTAGCACTTCTCTGATTCTAAAACCAGACAAGGACCCTAGGCAGGAAAATACTACAGGCAAATCTCTTTTTGAAGAAAGCTGCAAAAATTCTTCAACAAGATACTAGCAAATAAAACGCAATAAATCTTCAAAAGGATTATACATCATGAACAAGTGTATTTCAACCTAAGGATGTAAGGCTAGCTCAATAAATGCAAATCAAGATATATAATGTACAACATCAACAGTATCAAAGACAAAAAATACATAATCATATCAATAGATTCAGAAAGAGATTTTGACAAAGTCCAGTGTCCATTTATGATGAAATCCTGAATAAAATAAATATCGAATACCCAAAAATCAATCTGATAAAAGCCATTTATGAGAAGCAAATGACAAGCATCATATTAAGAGAGAGAAAAGTGGACAGTTTTCTTACTAAAATCAACAGTAAGTAAAGGACATCCAATATTACCACTCCTGTTCAATATAGGTCTTGAGAAAAAGTCAGAACAATTAGGCAATAGAAAGAAATAAAAAGGATATGCATAGGAATAAAAGAACTTTAGTTGTCATTACATGCAGATGACATGATCTTTTGCAAGTAGACCCCAAAAGTTCCCTCAAAAGACTCTTGGAATTAACTGTCAAATTCAACAATGTAGCAGGATACAAAACCAATGGCATCCTTGTAAACAAAAATGAGCTCATTGAGAAATAAATTAGCAAAAACTATTATTCATATTACTACCTAGAAAAGTGACATACTAAGGAATCAATGTGACCAAGGGAGTGCAAAAGCTCTACAATGAAAACTACAGGACTCTGAGAAAAGATCAATGAAGATAAGTAAAAGTGGAAAGACACTGCTTCTTCCTTGATGGGCAGAATAAACTTTGCAAAATGGTTATTTTCCCAAAACTGATACACAGATTTAGTGCCATCTCAACCAAAATACCAAGAACATACTTCACCAAATTAAAGAAAACTGTCATAAAATTTGAATGCTTTGAAAAGAATCTAAATGCCAAAAACAAGCCTGGGTTACATGAGCAAAGCAGGAAGCATCACAATCCCAAATTTCAAGTTATATCACAAATTGAGGGTATTAAAACCAGAATGACACTAGATCTAAAAGAAATGCGTGGACCAATGGAACAGGATAGAGGATGCAAAATCAACTCAAGAAGCATTGCACCATCTGATATCTGCCACAGGGGCCAAAACACATGGAAGAGAGACAGTCTGTTCAACAAATGGTGCCAAAAAACTAGTTCTTCACATGCAGAAGGCTCAATCAGTACCCATATATCTCATAGTGTACTAAACTAAAATCAAAATGTACCGCAGTTTCAAATTTTAAAACAGAAACATTTAACCTGAGAAAAGTAAAGTAAATGACGTCTTGAAGTTATAGCCATAGCAATGATTTTGTGAACAGAACCCAAACTGTACAAGAAATAACATCAAGTACCAACAAATAGAATTATATCAAATTAAAATTCTGCACAAAAAACATACAATATCAAAAGACAACCTACAAAATAGGGAAAAAAACCTTTTTGTTAGATACTCTTTAGACAGAAGACTAATATTTTGAGAAAATAAGAAACACAATTAGTTCTTTCAAAATAAAATACCCAATCAAAAATGGGTTAAAGAAATGAACAGACACATCCCAGAAGTACAAATGGCCAGTGACTATATAAAAAAATCAATATAACTGGCCTTATAATGCAAATTAAACCAATAATGAGATTCCATCTTACTGCAGTTACATTGGTATCATTCATAATCAAATAATAGTAAATGCTGGAAAGCATGCTGGGGAAAAGGAAACTTTCTGCAAGAATGTAAACTAGTATACCTTCATGGAAGTACTTATTAAGTTCTTCAAAAAACTAAAAATAGGAATACAATTTGAACTAGCTATTCCCTTATTAGGCATCTTCATGAAAGATTTAAAAACCACCTATTACATATTACAGTAAGCCATGCATGCCCATGCTTATAGCTGCAAAATTCTTAATAGTCAAAGTCTTAGAAGTGTCCTATATGTCAATCAAAACATGAATGAATAGAGAAAATGTGGTGTTTTTATATGATACAGTAGTACTCTACTATAAAGGAAGATTAATATGAGTCATGTGTAAGAAAATATATGCACATTGAATCTATCCTACTAAGTAACATAAATCAGATACACAAGATTAAATATTGAATAGTTTTGACTGTATAAGGAACTCAAAGTGTAAATAAATTAAAGAGAGAAATAAAAGCAGAAAACAGAGAGATAAAGTTTTGCAAGTAGGAAGGTGATCTAGAGATGAAGGGGCTGGGGAGATGTGAGGGGAAACAGGCAAAATAATTTAGTTGTGTCATTTATTTATGCCAGCTACCCAACATAATATATTCATTGCATACATAAACATGTACTGATGAAAAGATAAATGGTAAGCAAACAACTAAAATGCATGCACAAGGCTGAGGATTTGGCTCAGTGGCATAAGTGCCTGCCTGGCAAGTGTGAGGTCATGAGTTCGATCCCCAGTACCAGAAAAATAAAATAAAATAAAAGCACAGACATATGATGACTTAACTATGATATAGTAGTATATTTCATTCCATATTCTTCAAGTATTTATATCTTCTAGTGAAATCATTTCCATAGTATCTAACAGCTTTGAAACAACTGAAATGCCATTTCTTTCAGCAACAAAAATTCAATTGTATTAATTAAACAAATTAAAAATATCACAAATATTGTTTTCTATTACAATTAAAGTAACTTTGAATCCCAATAATGTTTCATTCTAGATGAAGCTAAAACAAAATGATGCAGATATGTAATCCATATAAAACCAAGATGTGATTGACTGGATATAACTTTCAGGCATGTACAGATTACCATAGTATTTTTCATGCCAAAATGAGTTAAAATTGAGAGGCAGTGGTTATTTCTTTGCTCTTTACAAGAGCTACTGAACAAAGAAAACATGAATGTTTTGAGATGTGACAAATATTTTTAATTTTTCAGAAAATGATGGTCTATTTCTATGTGAGACCCCAAAGGATATATATAGAACCATAATGAAAGCCAACTCTTAAAACAAACTCAAATACTGAAGCTAAAGTGAGCTGTCAGCATGATAGTGGAACAGGACTCTCCTGAGCTTGTTCCTCAGCAGTCACATCAAATTCAACAACTGCCCATGCACAAAAGTATCTTCGCAGAATCAGTAAGACAGATGATAAACACGGCACCTTGTAGTGTGAAAACGATGGAAGGCACATTGAAGACAGTATGAATATGAAATACAGCTTAATATTACCTAGACCACTCTCCCCTACAATAGGAGGCATATCTAACATGGTGAGGAGTAGTAAATGAATACTGAATTTTGCTATGGACACCAAAATTAACTGCAGTTCAGTAATAAAATCCAGTATAAGGCAGGCCACCACAGCTTCAAGGCAGGGCAGTGCACTTGGATTGTGTATCCATGTCCTGGTGGTCCTACATAGCAGATTGAACCTGATGAGTACATGCTCTAATATGCTCAACTACAAGGCCTGCTCCAGCATTCATAGAATCCAGGGCTGCAAACCCAGACCCAGGTCAGACATCACAGACATAGATCCTAGATTAGCATTAGCAGAAACAGGGTCTAGTTTAGCTTGCATAGCCGTAGGCTGGAAAGTCTATGTTCTTAGGCTCTGAACCAGCCTTGTTGAACTGAGGTTTTCTGTTCACCTCACACAAGGCTAGCACCAAGCTCCAGGCCAGTAGCAATGGCCCCAGCCTAGTCCTCATTGCAGTGCATTCTGGGTAGAAGTCCGGTCATGTAAACACTGGTACCAACCACCCTCAGTGATGGATGCTTCAAAACCACTTCTACAGACTTCAGCAGTGGTCTAGCCTGAATACATATAAACTGTTTCAAAATAAATGTTTTAAGGATGTTCAGTGTATGTCAAGAAAATACAAAGAAAAATTCAATGAAATCGGGAAAACAGTAAGTGATTAAAGCAAGAAATTTAACTAACAGATTACAATAATTTAAAAAAACATCCCTAGCTTAAAAATACAATGAGTGTTGTGAAAAAGGAGAATGTCAGCAGCACACATGGGCAAGCAAAAGAGGCATTGAAATTAATAACAGGTTAACAATGTACAGTCAGAGGGGGAGCACATGATGCCTACAGGGAATACAGGGCAGTATAAAAAAAACAGATAGTTGAATCAATGAAGTTTGTAAAGTAGAAAAGGAAGATGAAGAGGGAGAAAGGTTATTTAGAAAAATTATTGTAAAAATCTTTCTAAATCAGAGAGAGAGAGAGAGAGAGAGATACAAATGGCCATGATCAACATGTTCAAGAAGGTCAAACATTTCCAATTTGATTCAGTGCTAAGAAGAACACACCAAGGGATACTATAACCAAATTCTTCAAAGTAAAGATCCAAGAGACAATTCTGGAAATAGCATGCAAAATAGTTTTTTTGTAAGGAATTTGAGCATAACTAGCAGCAGATTCTCGGCAAAAATTTTACAAGACAGAAGAAAATGTTTGATATATTCATAGCACTAAAAGAATTGAGAAAGCCTGATCACAAGAAAACAATACCTAGGAGAAGAAGCCTTCAGAAATTAATTTATTTTCCAGAAAACAAAAGCTGAGAGAGTTTGTTGCTACCTGATGCAATTTGACAACAAAAGATAAAGAGGATTCTTTCAGCTATGCCAAGTAGTAGCATAATTCTGTGTAAAAGTACAATTTGTAATAGCTAAATCTTGGAAACAACCAAAATGCGCATCAACTGCAGAGTGGATGAAAAAGATGTGATATTTTTATACAATGGAATATTGCT
>PVLA01014738.1:0-28869 GCA_004027455.1 Hydrochoerus hydrochaeris
GCTGGTAGTGTGGATATGCAAATAATGCTGGCCTTTGTAGCACTAGGCTGATTGTATGTTCAATGCTAAATTATTTTTATTACCATCTGTTCTGTTTCTTGAGAACAGCATGGCTCTTTCAGTGGCTTCCTGTTGTTTGCTGAGAATGGCCTGTTTGATGAGAAAGTCCTGTCTGACTCAGACATGACATTCCCATCTTTTTGCTATTACATATAGAGAGGCAAGAAAGTGGATGTCCTGTCTCCTAGTTACATAGTGCATGACAAATGGGAGTGTTTTAAGGGCTTTTTTTAAGATCTACAAGGATAAGTGGGAAAGGTTTTGGGATTTAAAGGTTCAATGAGGTCTGCCTTTATGAATTTATAGAGGGGTTTAATGAGAGGAGCATCAGGGCCCCAGATGGCAAAGTATCCTGTTATGTTGAGAGAGGAGAGAAGTTGTTTGGTGGTACCGGTTGGAATCTGGCAAATCAAGTGGAACCAGTATGGAGGTAAGTATATTTGTGGAAAATGATGCCCAGAGAAGTGACAAATGGGCCTTAAGGGAGAGACGTGATGATCTTTGGAATCTAGATGCTGCAATAGTGAGAGTCTTTATGAGATGACTCATAAAAAGGGCTGCAGAGAAGGAGGTAATCACACTGTGTATCAGGTGAGAGCAGAGGAGTGAAAGGAAAGTAAATCACATGCAAGATACTGACCTAAGTAGTTGAGGCTGTTCCCTCAGAGCTGAGGCAAGACAATGCAGGTTAACTGCTGGGACTGATGAGCGTCTGGGTCTCTCCAGGTGAAGGTGAAGAGAGGCTGTGAGGAGGAGTGTAGGGGAGTAGTGAAAAATGGATCTTTCAAGTTTAAGACAGAGTGATGAGTGGTAAATGGAAGGATGGAGGACACAAGTGTGACAGGTTAGATACCACAGGTATATGGGAAGGACAATCTGAATGACAGCATGGAAATCTTACAGTAGCTTGTAAGGGTCATCTTTCTTTTGTACTGATAGAATGGCTGTGTTGTAAGAAGTCCCAAGTTTAACACAATGTCTAGAGACATTGTCATCAATGCCCTCAAGAGTAATTGTAGTCAAGGAGGCTGATTCTTGGAAGGAGGGAAAGTGGAGTGTTTGGCTTCAGTGCTAAAATTGAATGGGGTGGACTTACTCTCTGCCATAAGACTCACCCAGAATTAAGCTTCTGCACTGTTCCAAGGGGTCTCTGAAGATTTTGGGAGTTAGACTTCGGTGGCCAAGCCAAGAAGACCTCAAAAAGAGCCAGTCTGGTGTCAGTGGGGCCATGGCCCAGAGGTGCCAGGGCTGGCTGCCAGTGTAAAGCAATCTGATTTCCAGTAGGGACCCCCACTGATGGGACATAGTTTAGGGGGATATAGGGTTGCAGGCACTCCCTAGCCCAGTGACTGTTCTGGAGCTATTTGAAGCACAGATTTGGAATAGTATCCTTAGACAAGGAGATCTTTAGCCATCAGATGAAGGTTTGGTCCAGACTGAGAGTTTCTTACAATGGAAGCTAAACTTTGCAGTTCATAAATGTGTTTTTGAGCACTTTCATCTGTCTTATTAAAGACTTTGCAGGCCAAATTGATGAGTTCCTATTGTGAGGTTTGATTGCCAGCCTCTAGTTTCTGTAATTTTTTATGAATGTCTGGTGCTGATTAGATAATAAAATGCATCTATAGGATAAGTTGTCCTTCTTACTTTTCTGGGATAATGCTGTGTTGCCTGAGGGCAGTGGCTAAGTGAGCCATAAAATGTGCTGGATTTTCATCTCTGTTTTGAGTTATTTCTTTCAGTTTATTAAAATTAACTGCCTAATGGACCACTCTGCAAAGTCTTTTTAGGTAAGAGACCATGCGATATCAGTATACTATATCTTCAGATTCTGCCTGACAGTTCTAGTTTGGGTTTTCCTGGAGCAGAGCAGCAGTGCCCACTGGAAAGTGAACCCAAAAGAGGTGCTATTAATCCCCTTAGGAATAGACCAGGATCTTCATTCACCCAGATCTAAGTTCATTTGGAAAAGATCTGACAAAGAGAAAGGAACATGAACCTTAACTATTTCATTGGTCCCTACCAACCCCATGGAGTAGGAACTAGGGAGTGGAAGGCAAGTTTTGGGGGTCAAATTGTAATCCATTTCAGTTATGAGGTGGAGTAGTGGTGTATGGAGGAGGATTGGAGTCAAGGAGAAGTGTCAATTGACATGCACCTAGTTGACGGGAAGCTCTGCATGAAGGGAGAGGGTGACTGCAGTGATGGGAAGCTCTTTGGGACGAGGAGGAGTGGCTGTAGTGGAAGGAGGCGCTGGGGGAGGAAGAGGAGCCACAGCAGTCCCAGGGAGTCTGGGGGAGGACCAGTGATGGAAGTACCAGTAGGTGCAGGGGGCAGCCACAGGAAAACAACATCAGATGGATCTGTTGTCAGAGAGGTTTGTGTCTAGTGGAGATGGGAGAGAAAGAAAAAGGATTTGAAAGAATTCTCATGAGATACACAAAGTGGGAATATTATGGTGTGCAAACTATGACTGGACTAAGGTCACTTCTGACTGTTGTCTATTTCCTGCATAATTGGGAAATTAAAACTGCCATTTTCTGGCTAGCATGAGTCATTATCTCATTTGTACTGTGGCCATACAGGGTTACAGAAAACTACCAGGCATTTGGGCTTCATAATGGGTAGAGGTGAAGAAGTTTCAGGTTTTTTAAGAGGCAGGTTAGGGGAGAGGATGGGGGTATGGAAAAAGGAATATTTCCCATGGAGCACAGAGAGAGGTACAAGAGGACAGCCTTGTTAACTAGGCTGTTATTCCAATCCACCCTCTAGTAGTACATTCTTATACAATTACCTCCCAAATTCTAGGCCATACCAATTTGTTGTTAGTGTTAGATTTAAATTTAATTTATCTTTAAAAGACACACTCTTCATTTCTGTTTGCCTTCAAATGGAAAAATCCTATTTTATAAAAAAGCAACAATATACTTAGACAATTCTCTCATACTGATTTAGAGGCAGTTATGACCTTTTTGCTTTAATACTAAAAAAAGCCTTGAGGAACTTAAAGCTGCAACAAGGAACCATACTACAGAATGTAGATGATAGTATGCTTTGCAGCCTAGTTCAGGAACTATCTAGCCATATCAGTGTACAAACTTTTAACGTTCTAATGAAGAAGGGATATAAAATCTTGAAAGGAAGTCTTCAGCACGTTCAGTATTTGGGATATGTTCTTACACCTGGGGAATGACAGCTCTCTAGGCACCAGATCCAGTATATCTGTGACCTGGGGCATCCTGCCACTACACAACCACTTTTTCCATCCCTAGGAATGGCAGGCTTTTGTGAGATCTGGCTACATAAGATTAGACTAATACCAAAATAGCAAGTAGTAAAAGGTGTTTAGCCTTGCCCTTAGAATGGACAAAAATGACTAAAGATTTCTTTAGAAAAATAAAGCATGCCCTTACTTAGGATCCATCACTGGGACTACCTGACTTTAAAAAAAATTTCCTTTGTCTATGTATCAGAAAAGGGAACAATTGCTTTTTGGGTTTTGACCCAAAGGACAAGATAAGAACCCTGCCCAGTGGTTTACTTTTCGAAGAATTTAAATAGGATGGCTGCAGGATGACTATCCTGATTGAGAGCAGTAGCACTATAGCTGTACTAACAGAAGTTAACTTTATTATAAGTTAACTTTGAAACAGAGATTAGAAATTATGACTTCCCATTAATTCAGAGCTTTGAGACCACTGAAATTATAAAAACTTGCATCACATTTAATCATGCTTCTTTGATGCCTACCAGCTAATAGTTTCATCACTCTTGTGAACAAGTAATCTCTCAGACTCATGCAAACAGTGACCTACTTCTCAAGACCCTTGAAGAGTAACAGTTCTCTAATGGAAGAAGTTTGTATGAGAAAGACAAAAAAAGCAGGTTATGCATTTGTCAGCTCGTAGCTGGTCACTGCAACTAAACCTCTTCTTTCAGGAATATCTTCTTGAAAGACAAAACTTGTAGCTCTTACTGATGCATTGATATTAAAAAAAGGCAGAAGGTTAAACATCTATGGATTCCAGATATCTGCAATATAAGAAGAAAGAGGAACATTCTCAAAACAGGGCTTGTTATTTGCCAATAAATAATCACCTATAAAAAGAGACAGGAAAGTCCACACCTCCCAGAGGCAGTCCATCTTCCCAAATGGGTTGTACCAATGCACTATAAAGGACACCAAAGTGATATGTCTGAAGTCTGCCATGAACTGTTTGTTCTTTTCAATACCCCCTTTCCATGCCAACCCAGTCTTGGATCCAGCCAACTATTACTTAGAAGTTTACAGATTGTGAGCTAAATAAAGCTTCCCTCTCTTAAGTCTGTTTGTCATGTGTTTTGTCTCAAAAATGAGAAAAATAACTAAGACAGTATCTCTCCAGAAAAGACTAATGAGATACACAAAGTGCTTCTTAAAGAAATCATCCTCAGATATGGGCTACCCTAGTCTCTACAGAGCGACAGTGGGTTTTCTTTTACCTTTCTTTTACCTCAGTGGTTTTCTCTTACCTTTCTTTTACCTTTTTGCACTGTGCCACTGAACCATATCCCAGGACTGTTAGTTGAAAACATATGTTGAAATGTTTTTTAATTACAATTTTTTGAGCTTCTTTGGAAATTTTTCAGTGCAAAAAGGAAAAAAAATATCAGTGTGACATTTTTCCTCAAACAATACTTGTAGAAATAGAGACCAATTTTCTCTACCTGATGAAAGCTACTCAAAATTCATAGATAACATCAAGCTTAATAGAAAAAGACAATGCTTTTAAGATAAAGAATAAAAAAATTCAACCTCAGTATTTCTATTCAGCATTATTCTGTAAGTCCTGGCCAAGTCAGTAAAATAAGAAAAATAGTGATATAGATATTGAAAGAAATAAACAGTTTATATTACTAGATCACATGCATATATACATGTAAAGTAGGCTATGTTGTATTATAATTCATTGTGTCAGTTTCAGTATACTGTATAAGGTTTATATTCAGTTGATTTTCTCACAATGATAATTTTATTGATATAATGGATTCTTTTTTATTTTTTATTTTAAAGAGGGTAAAATTAAACACAACAAAACAGAACACAAAAAAGCAATGTAAGAGACTTAAATTTCAAAGCAAGACCATCAGAAATCTGCACTACCTATCATATTGTCTCTTGTTTTCTTCTAACTAGATATCCGTGTCTTCATATATAGAGAACTCACATGAAATAACAGAGCATAGAAATGATCTGAACAGGATGAGGAAGGCATTTCAGGTCTTAAAGACCAGACAATAGGGAAGTCAACAATGGCTCTCATAGTGTCTCTCATTCTCTTCAAAATAGCTGTTCATACCTTCAAGTATGTTGAAACTTAACAAAAACAACAGGCTAAAATCACTCTGAAGAAAGAATAGTAGTATTGCTGGATTTCACATCATGATGCTATGGAATCAGCAGTGGGCATTTTAGTGTCTCTTTTTCTTCAAAGTAGTTTTTTATCACATCATGCATTATATAATCATTTCTCATAAACTGTTTATAGGTTCTACACATGCATGAGTATCTACATGTATTTCTCTCCTTTCTGTATTAGAGGGAAAAACAAAAAAAAATAGCAAGACAAAACAAAACAAATTCCTATAAACACATGAAATGAAAAAGTCATATAAAACCACAGTACAAGGTGATCTACAATGGTTGCTGGGTTGTCTCTTGTTATCTTCAATAGAATTGTCTATATCATCAGGCATAACTGAATATAGAAGTATAATTGAATATAGCAGTACATAAAAATATTAATGAAAACAAAACATTGTAGACAGTATAAAACTTCAAAAGCAGGTAATAATCAAACCAGAGTGGATATTCTAGTGAATCTTGTTATCTTCAGTGTAGCTGCCTATATTCTCAGACTTGATACTATCAATCATAACTGCTTTGAATAAAATCTGTCAATATAAAACAGCAATCTAACAAACCAGATTCAATTAAAATCAGTCATGGTAAAACAGTGTAAGTTATACAGTGCTTCAGATTAAGTTAATAGGAGATTGAGGGTGATTACTATATCCTGATATTTTCAGGATAGCTGTCTGTGTCCTCAAATCTAGTACAACTAGATGAACTGGAGCAGAATACGATCCATCTAAACATAGTGGTGTGAGTAATGTGGGTTTTAAATCCTGATACACTATTAACAATATCCTCTGCCTTCCCACAGGGTGCTGAGCATTTTAGGTCCCATCAACTGCATCAGCTTTTAGATAGGAGGGGCAACCTGCTATTTACCTAAATGGTTCCAAACCTTCTCACTCTTGGACTTGATCTCAAGTTGTATTCCTTTACCTACAAAAGCCTCAAGGTTTTCCTTCATTATACCTGAGTAGTTCTCTACTGCATATAAGTATCCAGTCTTTCTAACCTATCTGCAGATGCTGATTGAGTTGCCCCTATTTCTCTCTGGTCCCTTGTCACATAGAGATTGTTTTCTCATATTGGATTTTCAGTCCACAAACCCTCTTTTAGGTTGATTATATTTCCTATAAAGAGCATTTCAGTGGACTCTATCTCCTGATCTACTCTGCCTGTATTTATTTTATTTCTTTTTAGTGTATCAAGGCCATGTATGTTAGAGACTATAGTCAACCTTCTCTGACTCATTTCTGCTATGCTATTTTTCTGCCATTGGTTGTCTACTTTTCTCCTTCATTCTACTGTCTGCCCTGTTCTTTGTGGCCTCTCTGCCACTGTTTCTGAAATCCTGGTATTTTTTTCTCTCTCTCTCTAGAGTGTCTTTCAGTATTCTTTATAGGGTTGGATTGGTGGTCACAAATTCCCCCAGTTCCTAATTGTCACAGAAGCATCTTGTTTCTCCATTAATTTCTAGAGACAATTTTGTAGGGTACATCAATCTGGGCTGGAGGTTATTATCTTTCAGAGCTTGTAATACTTTGCTCCAATCTCTTCTTGATTTGATTGCCTGTGTTGAGAAGTCTGCTGTGATTTTGATGGGTTTTCCTTTATAGGTGATCTGTTTCTTTTCCCTGACAGCTTTTAATATTCTGTTCTTATATTGAGTTTCTGGTATCTTGATTATTATATGCCTGCATGTAGCTCTGTTTTGGTTGTAGGTGGCTGGAATTCTGTATGCCTCATATATATGAATATCATTTTTTTCCCTATACTTTGGATGTTTTCCTTAATTATTTCTTTGAATAGACTTTGTGATTCTTTTGTTTTTACTCCTGCTTCTTCACTCACATTTCTTATTTTTAAGTTATAGATTCTCTTGTTGTCTTCTAGCCTTTGTATTGTTACTGCCTATTTCCTTGTTATTTTTAAGAGATCTTCCTTTTATGATCACACATTGCAAACCCATCTTCAAGTTTTGATAGTCTATCATTAGTTTCTTTCAAGCAGTTTTGCCAGCTCACAATGGAGTTTTTAATTTCCTGGTAATCTCTTTGAATCTGCTTCATCTATTCTATATTTTCTTTATATTCTTTATCAAACATTTCTCTCCTTTTTTGTGTTCCTCCCTTCTTCCATCTGTGTCTTCTTGAGAGGTACTTATCATCTCTTTAATTAATCTACTTATATCTTTCTTTACTTTGTTTAATATTTCAGTTTTGAGCTCATCTATGAGGTCTTGAAGATATCTCTTAATGCCCATTGAAGCCATGTTTGATGTTGCATGTTTGCTGCCCTCAATCCCTTCTCCTGGATCAATGTTCTCCAAGTTTGGCTCTGGGGGCTTTTTCTTGTATCTTTCTCTTGTCATGTTTTTGGGTTCTTCCATAGAGTTGTATAATGGAGATCCCAGCCCCTTTCCTTGTTGGTTATGGTTCTTCTGAAGCATGCTGGCTAGGGATTTCTGCCCTCACCAGTTTGCTCTTGGTCATTGAGGTGCAAGCAGAGGCAGTGTATGGTGGCCCTTCCCCACTGGGCCAGTCAACCTTCAGGGCCTTCACTGGGTTTGTGTGTGCTGTGTGTAGGGAATTGATTTGAGATGATTTATTGGGTCCTGGCCAAGGGCATGACCCAGGCCAAACAGATCACACCTTTCAGGCTGCTCTGGCCAGTCATGGTGGCACAAATTCAGGCAGCTGGAAAGAGTTGTGGCTGCTAATTCTAGCTTCTCCAGTGGTAGCCCTGGGACTGCATGTTTGCCTTTAGTTTCTTCTTGGGTCAAGAGGATCCATCCCCCTCTGTCTGAACCTCTTCAAGACATTATATTCTGGCATGAGTTGTCTCTCTAGGGAAGGCTCTGTGTCCCAGTGCTTATTGATCTGCCATTGTTTCCATTTTAATATAATGGATTCTTATTGAAATAAAAATATGGTAAAGATTTTATTGCCCAGATTTTGTGAATCTGTTCAGAACTTTGCTTGGTTCCATTGACTCATGTGTTTGTCTTTCACAGTACTAAACTGCCACTTAATAGTAATCCTTAACATTGAATAGTAGGATTTTCTTAGATTTATTTGTTTTCTTTCTTTTGTTTTCATTAATTTTCTTTATTATGTGTAATATTGCTTCATTAGAACTTTAAAATTCTGTTTTATATTCTTTCTTTAAAACTATAATACATTATTGAATAACAAATAAAGCAATATATATTTATAGTATACCTGTTCTTAAATATGTACATATTGTGGAAATAATATTAAAATGAGTTAATAGATGCATTACTTTTACCCACTTATAAGATTTTGTTGTGACAACACAACACCTACTCATCAAATTTCTAGTGTCTAAAGTGTTGTATTAGTCATTATGCTGTACAATAGATCTTTTGAAATATTTTTTCCTAAGTAAATTTTTGTATCTTTATCCTCAATCCCTCTCTCCACCCTATTAATTTCAGTTTGCTTTGTCTATGTTAACTACTTTGGTTCAATATGGTATCTTTTCATATTTGTGGTGTATTTTAGTTTTATCAGTGTTTTTTAACTTTCAGCCTACAAAACATACACATATATAGCTGTATTTTATCTACATATATTATCATTGTAGTAATTTAAATTGTAGCCTTCAGTAGTCAGTTGTTAGTAGAAAGACATGTTACTGATTTTTGTGTTGGTGCTGTACTTTGTAATCTTATTAAAGTCATTTATTTGTTCTGAATAAATGATATTTATTATCATTTATAATGCCTGGTAGATTCTTCAGAACTTTCTCTTTGTAGATAAAAATATTATCTGCCAAGAGGGACAGTTTTCTTTCTTTCTTTCAATATGTGTCACTATTATGATAGCACTAATAACAAGTGTCTCAGATGATGAAAATGTATACTAGATGGAACTAAATTATACACTGGAAGTCCAAATCCTGAAGGATTCATGGCTGAATTCTACAAGAAATTTAGAGAAGATTTGATGCCAATACTCCTTAAACTCTTCAATGAAATTGAAATGGAAGCAATCCTTCCTAAGTCATTCCTGGAGGCAAGTATTACTCTGATACCAAAACCAGAGAAAGACCCAAACAAAAAGGAAAACTATATGCCAGTCTCACTAATAAACATTGATCCAAAGATTCTCAATAAAATACTGGCAAATAGAACACAGCAAGTTAACAAGAAGATTATATATCAAGACCAAGTGGGATTTATTCCAGGAATGTAGGAATGGCTTAACATATGCAAATCAATAAATGTAATATGTCACATCAATGAGCCAAAAATAAAAACACATGATAATCTCAATAAATGCAGAAAAAACTTTTGATAAATTCCAACACTTGTTCATGGTAAAAACTCTGCAGAAACTCAAAATACATGATGTCTACCTAAACCTTATAAAGGCTATCTATGACAAAACAACAGCCAACATTATGCTAAATGGATAAAAACAATGCCTTCACTCTAAAATCAGAAACAAGACAAGGATGTCCACTATCACGACTCCTGTTCAATATCTTTCTGGAAATATTAGCCAGGACAATGTGACAAGAGAGAGACATAAAAGGAATAAAGATAGGAAAGGAAGAAGTTAAACTATCACTATTTTCAGATGACATGATACTCTGTATAGAAGACCCCAAAAACTCCACTAAAAGACTACTAGAGGTAATAAGCAAATTCAGCAGTATAGCTGGATACAAAGCCAATGCTCAAAACTCAATAGCATTCCTGTACACAAACAAAAACTCACTGAGAGAAAAATTATGGAAATATTGCCTTTCACTATGGTATCTATAAAAATGAAATACTTTGGAATCAACCTAACCAAGAATGTAAAAGATCTATCTACTCAACATTATGCTAGTCTAAAAAAGGAGATTGAAGAGGATATAAGAAAATGGAAGGATATTCCTTGCTCTTGGTTAGGAAGAACCAACATTGTGAAAATGGTCATACTCCCAAAACTGTTATACAGATGTATTGCAATCCCAATCAAAATACCATTAACATACCTTACAGATCTAGAGAAAACACTCCTAAAATTTATTTTAAAACAGAAGAAACCTAGAATAGAAAAGGTGATTTTGGGTAACAAAGGCAAGGCAGGAGGAATCTCAATTCCAGACTTGGAAATATACTACAAAGCTACAGTGATAAAATCAGCATGATACTGGCAAAGAGATAGACCTGAGGATCAGTGGAACAGATGAGAAGATGCAAACACAACTAGAAAGACACTCAGCTACCTTGCCTTTGAAAAAGGGGCTAAACATTTTCATTGGAAGGATAACGTTTTTAATAAATGGTATTGGAAAAATTGGCTTTCCACATGCCAAAGACTGAAAATAGACCCATGTCTATCACCAAGCACTACCCTAAAGTTACAATGGATCAAAGATCTAAATATTAAAACAGAAACACTAAATATACTGGAAGACAAGTTAGGCAGAAGTCTTGGAGACATAGGGGTAGGCAGAGAATTCATGAGCAAAATGCCAAACGCATGAGAAATACTTCAAAGAATCAACAACTGGGACCTTATGCTAGTAAAAAGTTTTTGGACTTAAAGAGAAATCACCAAGAAAGTGAAAGGAAAATCCACAGAATGGGAAAGAATTTTAGCCCACAATCTCTCAGACAAATGACTTATATTCAGAATATATAAAGAATTGAAACACATCAAGCCCTCCAAATTCAAAGACCCTCTACAAAAATGGGAATCTGAGATGAACACACATTTCTCATATGAAGACATACAAATGGCAAATAAATACATGAAGAAATGTTCACCATCCTTGGTCATTTGAGAAATGCAAATTAAAACAGCACTAAGATTCCACCTCACTCCCAAAAGACTGGCTTCCATCAAAAAAATCAAATAATGACAAATATTGGTGAGGCTGTGGGGAAAAAGGCACACTTTTCCACTGTTACGAGTGTAGACTTTTGCAGCCACTATGGAAATCAGTATGCAGATTCATCAAAAAATTGGGATTGAAAGTTCCATTCAATCCATCTATTCCCCTCCTGGGTATTTTCCTAGAAAAACTGACAAATTCCTGTCACAGTGATATATATGCATCAATGTTTATAGCAGCACAATTTGTAATAAAATATTGGAAACAACCAAAATGCCCATAAACTTCAGAGTAGATGAAAAAGATGTGGTATTTTTATACCATGGAATATTACTCAGCTATAAAAATGATGTCTTGAGGCTTTTACAGGTAAATGGAGGCAACTTGAGACTATCCTCATAAGCAAAATAAATCAGACTCATATTTGTCAATATCACATAGTCTCTGTAGTGTAAAAAATAATAAAAACTGAAGGAGTAATGAAATCCAAAGTGTATAATAAACATTATAATAATGAATAGGAAGGAAAGTTCTCTAAAGTATATAACTGTATGCATATTTAAGTGTGTAAGATAGATAACCATACTACTAAGTTTTTGTTGGTTTATGAAACAGCATGGCTTATACTGTCATTGTTTGATTGACCACTTTATATGATTTGATTTTTTAACAAATATTTCTAAGATGACAATGTGTAATTTATCAACTAGTGATTTCTTAGTGTTATTTTTTTTGAAATTCTGTATGCTACCTTTTTTCCATTTTTCTTTTTTCCTAAATAAAAAAAATAAATTATACACAGAAGGAAAGAGAACACAAAATGATTTACATGTGGTTAAATATACAATGTCTTTTCATGATGAAAAATTTTTATGTGAACGTGCACAACCAAAATTTTAACATTATAGTATGTGGTACTAAATGTTCGAAGAAAAATGTGTTAAAGCATTAATAAAGTCTCTAATGTTTGTTATTTTAATTAAATTTTATCTTTTTTCAATGATTTTAATGTTTGACTACCATTTAACTGGGATTGTTACATGCAATGGAAGAGGAACCTTGGCTGGTTAGCTTCTTCATAGTCAAACTGTTGAGGATAATGAAAACTCTTGAAAAACACTAGAGAAAAATGTCTCATTTCATATTAGGGAATAAACATTAAGATAATTTTGAACTTGTCATCATAAAATATACAGGCATAATGTGAAGACAATGTAAAATCATTTTGAGACCAAACAAAAATGATGCATCCAGAAAATATCCACTTTAGGATTAAAAGACAAACAGACAACTCTTCTAAATTTAAAAAGTATGCACCTTGGCTAAATGGCACATTAAGAAATCCTAATGGAAAATTTTTGGGCTAAAAGGAAATGTTAGCAGAATTAACTAAGATCTCTAAGAACATATAAAAGTACTAAATTTTATAAAATTCTGAATAAATACAAAAGCTACATTTTTGGTATAACTGTATTTGACAATACATAAAGCCCTGTTTTGAAGTTTATAATTTATCTAGAGATCAATGTAGTCCATACTCTTATGGGGTCTCTATATTTAACATCAAGTGAGGCTCCACTAACTCAATTAGTCTGTGAAAATTGAAGAGTGTACTTTTACCCTACAGCAAACATTTAAAAATAATACAAATTGTGCTAACAAGAAATTTAAATAATGTCTTAAAACGTTTACAAAACTAATCATGACAAAGTTTTGTTGTTGTTGTTGTTTTGGGTTTTTTTGGTAATGACCAAACTCATGACCTTGTGCTTGCAAAACAGCTGCTTATGTCACTGAGCTAAATCTCTGGCCTAACAAAATTTTGAGTAGTTCAAATTGAGACAACTTTTTTGCAATACTTTATGTGTAGGAAATATAGAATGGTTATAAAGTATCATAACTATGAACTACCTGCTATATTTTTATGTTCTTATTAATTTTTAAGTCATTTGTAAAGCAAATGCTTTGTATCACATCATTTTAACATATGAAAGACTAAGTAAAGTATTGAAAATCATTAGATTTGTAATAATTTGAAGACTCAAAAGAACAATAAGAATGAATTGTTTATGTTTTATTCAATTATTCAAAAATGCCTTGACCTCTTGCTCTGTGTCTGTTTCATTCAAACTCTATCTGTGGTAGAATAAATATTTGGTAATCTACTCAGTGAATATCATTATAGAAAAATTTTTCTATTATTATTGAGATACTATGCAGTTTTAGAATGTCATCTACACAGAATAAGTTAAATTATTCCATTAGTAGGAAACTAGAGAAATAAAAATGTCGATTTTCTCTGAAGTTGCAGAATATGATTACAGAAATTGTTTAAAGTTTTTGTGTAAGAGTTTTTCATTCTCAAAATGCTATTTGCAGAGTTTTTGTATATTTTAGAGTACTGAAGAGAATACTATAGCCCATGAATTGTTCATTTCCTATTGTCTTTGACTGCTTTTGTACTATAATCACACAGTTGAGAAGCTATGATAAGAAGGTGTTTATCCTCTTTGAATATATTTTTAGAATGTTTTATCCTTTTGTTTTTAGCAGTTGTTGGGTAAACTATACTGTGATTCTCATTCTTAAAAGCATTCCAATGTTTCCAGAATCTTTTAACACTATTTTCCTCAGAACATTGAAATCACACATGGCATGGCTATCAACTTTTGTTAGCCTTTGTGTTATTTTGATAGCCACTATTTTTTTCTTTTAGTGTGCCTATTGATTATTATTTTATGTATTTTCTTCTCATGGCAGTATAATGTATTTACAGTAGAAGTAGGAAATGAGTCATTAAAAGGGCTGCAATTCATTTTAAATGAAATATTTCTCATTGTAAGTTACAAATATCAAAGAACAAGAACTTTTCATTCAATTGTTTTGAATAACAAAACAAATCCTCCAGAGAGCCTTTTCAACTTTCCAAAGTTCTCATAGATTTACTAATTAATTTTTTTTCTATGTTTTATTATTTTTCTTTCTGTGTTATACCACAGAATATCTTATTGTTGAGAAAGACCTTTAATCCCTGGTGACTATTTTGTGGAGGGATTAGCCATCGCTTTGCTTTCCCACCACAGGAGAGAATTTTTTTCAGGACTCATCCCAGGTCCGTTTGTCAGTTTAGTCAATGTCAAAGTATAGTAAACGGATGCATAAGAAAAAGACATAAACTACCATTTTGCTAGTGTTTGTATGTGTTAGATATTTGAATTTTGGAAAAAGACAAACTGCATTGCAGAAAAAAGTCTTGTTAAACAAAGCTTTGCTCTTTTTCATGGTTTTGACTCCTCACAAATGTCCTTGAATCACATATTTTACAATAGTGTTTGCTAAGGTACAAAATAATAATCATTTCTGATAGTGCTTCATATTTAATGTGTTTCTTCTTCATACCCCTTTCTTTTAGAGATGATTTTAATAGTCTTGCTTACTGTGTTTTTGAAATTTCTATTGAAACCAGGAAATTTTTAGTGTAAAATACAAATTTAAGGAAAATTTGATGTTTTATAGTTTAATAGGCTTTGCTAGGTGTTATTTTTGCTATGCTTCTTATCTTCTGAAATCAATTGATAAATATTTCTGCTAGTGTTTAATTGTTTTCAGGAAGATTGACTGTTGTGCCTGGACCAATTTTGTCTACTATACTACTAAGGTATATTTCTAAAGATCAACATATCTGAAAGGATTTATCCAGATTACAGTATAGTGTTCCAAACTGTCTGGATAGTGATGACAAGAAAAAAAATGTACCAGAGGCATTTCATAATCATAGCTTTATAATTTAATCAATTCACATATGATTTACAAATATGGATATAATTATAAATTTATGTTATAAATGATACATAGAATTTACAATATATTTAAAATTACAAAAGACATTTTCACAATATATAAATTATTGATTTCATCATTGGACAATTTTCTTCACAACCTTTGGTAGATTATTGAAGGAGTAAACTAGTGTATTGCTCAATTCCATGACATTAAGCAAATCATTAAAATGCTTTTCAGTGTCTTAATTTCCTCATAAAATTAGATTAAAAATTTATTGACATCTCTATTGCTTCTCTTGTTTTTAAGAGTATTTTACAGCTGTAGTAGCATAAATTTAACATACATTAGGGGCTTTCTTAAATGCATATTTAATCTTTTTATTATTTGCATGTTCAATTCTTTCAAAAGTGCCCATGTGTCTTCTCTTTCAATTAGCTTATATATTTACATTTATAATTAGCTTTTTTTCTTGAAAGATAGAAATATCTCTGATGAAGAACATAAATGTCTTCACTTGGATTCTTACGCTTAGAAAGAATGAAAGAGATAAAGGTATGACATAAGAAAAGAAGAGAGGAGAGAAGGACTGATGACAAATCTTTAGAAAATTTAAGTAAACATTACTACTGTTTCTAGCAGATTAATTTCTTCACTAAAATTTGTGTCCTTGTAAGGGCAAAAATAATTGAAGAAATAATGCAGTTAGATTAACTTTCAAAAGATGAAACTTTTGTCATGTATGATTTACAGTTTTCCTTCATATATAAGAATTCCATAATGTTATATGTTATTTTTCTATAGAAAACAAAGCTTAACTAGATATTAAAATAAAATGCAATATGAATTGAAATTAATTCTTACATTCTGAAGTAAATTATATATTCAATAGAGTATCTTTTGAAGTAGATTATAATATGTGTGAGAAACATCTGTTGCTAAAAGAGGTATGGAAATAAATTGATAATAAAATCAAGAAAATAAAAATAAAACAAATACTACCCCCTCCCAAAACCCTGAAGCTTTCATTTTCAGTCATTTTTCTGTAATCTTCATTTGGTTAAAGCAAACTTAAGAATGTCAATTGGGATTATTTGAAGATAAGCATATCTTAAAAGGTTTACCAACCAGATTGAATTATGCAGTAAAAAGGCTTTTTAAGAGAGATAATCTCCTCTTTATTTTTAGTAATGCCTTATAAAATATGAAGAACAATATGATAAATTTTCTTCATGCTATTTTATCAATTGTTTTTACTAAAATAAGTAATCTGATCAAACATTTGTTTCATCTTTACTATTGCTGCAGTTTTACTTATCTCAGCTATGAAGTGTGAGCTGAATACAAATTACTCAGAGGTAACTGAGTTTATTCTTTTGGAATTTAGAACCCCTCAACAGCTACAGATCCTCCTGTTCTTATTCCTGGTAATTTACCTGGTCATTGTGGCAGCAAATATCAGCATAATAATTGTGAGTAAGATGGACTCTAGACTTCAAATACTCATGTATTTCTTCCTTAAAAACTTGTCCTATTTAGATCTCTGCTATGCCACAGTCATTGCACCCCTATCTGTAGCCAATTTCTTGAGCAAGGAAAAGAAGATTTCATGTAATGGCTGTGCAGCACAATTTTTCTTCTTTGCCTTGTTTGTCACAGCTGAATGCCTTCTTCTGGCTGCAGTGGCTTTCGATAGATTCTTAGCCATTTGATACCCTCTCCTTTACCTGTGCACATGTCACACAAAGTCTGTATTCATTTGGTAGCTGGATCTTGTATCTGTGGATGAAAAATGTAATAGTGCAGACAAGTTTCACTTTCAGTTTGCAATTCTGTCAAGAAAATAGACAGGATCATTTTTTCTGTGATGCCCAAGCATTGATCAAGATTTCCTGTTGATACCTTTGTAAATGAAATTGTGCTGCTTATTCTCTCTGCTTTCATCTTCATCAGCACCACAATAGTGATTCTGTTGTGCTGTGCATACATCCTCTCCTCTGTCCTGAAGATTCCCTCAATCCAAGACAGGAGTAAGACCTTCTGCACCTGTGGCTCCCATATAGCAGCATTCTATGGAACTGTGTTCTTCACATATGCTCAGCCTGGAGTCATCTCCTCACCAGAGCAAAGCAAGATTGTAGCTGTGTTCTACACACTTGTAATACCAATGCTTAACCCTCTAATATACAGTCTGAGAAACAGAGATGTGAAAGATGCTATGAAAATGATATTGAAAAATGGTGCTTTCAGTGACATTTTAAAAATAAACTATACAGTAGTAACAGTTTGATTTTCAAGGATTCTAGTCATTACTGTTTCTGTGAAACTATGTAAAAGATATTTTTTATATGGCAGTGAATGTCAAAGTCTAGTTTTATAAAATGATATTTCTAGCAATATAGATATACAAGCAAAATTATTTTGTCTAGAATTCACAAAACACATATATTCAATTTATGATGTAGGAATTATATTTTAATTTTACTTTGACTAAGAAGTAAATTTTAAAAGTTGTTCTTATATATATTAAAATTGTGTATTATTTAAAGGATAAATTTATCTTTTTCACAAGGTCAAATGTACTGAGTGGTGGCAGAATAATAATAGAGCATTTTTTCTTGGAGGCAAGTATTACTCTGATACCAAAACCAGAGGAAGACTCAACCAAAAATGGAGATCTACAGACCAGTCTCCCTATTAGCATAGGTGTAAAAATTTTCAATAAAATACTAACAAGCAGAATACAGTAAATCATCAAGAAGATTATATACACCATGACCAAGTGGGATTCATCCCAGGAATACAGAGATGATTCAACATATGTAATTTAAGAAGTATAAAAACCACATAAATAGAGACAAAGGCAAAAATGTCATGATCATCTCAATAAAAGCCAAAAAACATTTTGATAAACTCTAACATTGAAAATAAAAATCTTGCAAAAAATTGGAATATATGGTCTCCATATTGATCTGATAAAAGTCATCTATAATAAACCAACAACTAAAAACATACTAAATGAATAACTGAAAGCTTTCACTTTAAAATCAGGAACAAGACAAGGATGTACCTCTATCTCCTCTCCTATTCAATATAGTTCTGGAAACATTAGCTAAAGCAATTATACAAGAGAGAGAAATAAAAGGAATAAGGATAAGAAAGGAAGAAGTTAAATTATCATTATTTGCAGATGACATGATACTCTACATAAAAGACCTCAAAAACTCTACTAAAAGACTCCTAGATTTAATAAGCAAATTCAGCAGTGTAGCTGGATACAAAGTCAACATTCAAAAATCAATAGCATTCTTGAACACAAACAACAAATTCACTGAGAAAGAAATTATGGAAATAACACCTTTCACAATAACATCCAAAAATGAAATACTTATGAATCAATATAACACAAAGGATATATAAAAGATATATACACTGAGTATGACAGAACTCTGGAAAAGGAGAGAGGATATCAGAAAATGGAAAGATATCCCTTGATATTGGATAGGAAAAACCAACCTTGTCTAAATGGCCATACTCCCAAAACTGTTATAAAGATGTAGTGTAATCCAGATCAAAATACCATTAGCATACCTCACAGATCTAGAAAAAATATTCCTAAAATTCATTTGGAATCATAAGATCCTAGAATAGTAAAGGCAATCCAGGGGGAAAAAAGGCAAAACCGGAGGCATCATAATCCTTGAATTGAAATTATAACACAACGTCACTGTGATAAAATCAGCTTAGAACTGGCATAAAAACAGATTTGAGGATCAATGGAACAGATTTGAAAATGTAGACACAACTACAAAGGCAGCCAACTTATCATTGACAAAGTGGTCAAATATGTTCACTGGAAGAAAGCCTCTTTAATATATGGTTCTTGAAAAATTGGCTTTGTACATACTGAAGTCTAAAACTAGACACATGTCTATCACCATGTACTAAACAAAAGTCAAAATGGATCAAAGAGCTAAATATTAAAAAAGAAACACTAAATCTACTGGATGAAAAGGTAGGTAGAAATCTTGAAGACATAGGGGTAGGCAAAGCATTTAAGAATAAAACAAACTGCCAGGGAAATATTTCAAAGAATCAACAACTGGGATCTCATCTTATTGAAAAGTTTTTGCACAACAAAAGAAATCACCAAAAGTGGAAAGAAAACCCACAGAATGGGAAAAAAAATTTAGCCAACTACCCCTCACACAAATGACTTCTATCTAGAACATGTAAAGAAGTGGAAAAACATCAGGCCTCTCAAATTTAGAGACTCAATCCAAAATGTATATCTGTGATGAACACACACTTCTCAGATGAAGAAGTACAAATGGTAAATAAATTACATGAAGAAATATTCAACATGACCCATCATTCAAGAAATGCAAATTAAAACAACACTGAGATTCCATCTCACTACAGAATGATGGCTGTCATCATGAAATCAATCAATACCAAATGTTAGTGGGGCTGTACGGAAAAAGGAACACTTCTCCTTTGTTGGTTCAAGTGTATATTGGTGCAACCATTGTGAAAATCAGTGTGCAGATTCCTCAAAAAAAGTAGGATTGGAGATCTCATTCAATCCAGCTATTCCCCTTCTGAAATAATTTTCTCAGTTATATAATGTGCACCCATTTTTATAGTGGCACAATTTGTAATAACTAAATTTTGGAAACAAACAAATGTCCATCAACTGAGAATACATAAAAAGATGTGGTGATTTGTATAGTGTAATATTACTCAGCTATAGAGAAGGATTATTTTGAAGCTTTTATAGGTAAATGGATACAACTTGAGAGCATTCTTGTAAGTGTATAAATCAGACTTTCATATGTATCATATTGTCTACCTAGTATAAAAATAAGAAAAAGAAAATAAGAAAAATTTACAGTAGATATTATGAAAATGAAAGTGGAAAAAAAGTTCTCAAAAGGAAGGAACAACTGGGATTGGGAAAAGGAGAAAATAAAAAAGGGTAAAGATTATATGCATATATGTATGTGTGTGTGTGTGTGTGTGTGTATGTATAAAGATGCAAATTAGAGAACTATACTACTAGTCTCTGTTAGTTCATCAAAATGAACAGTTTGTGTTTCCATTGACTGTGTCATTGTTTTTTTCATTCCTAAATCTTATAATCCAAATGTCTACTTTGAGGACAACTAAATGCAATATATTAACTTTCTGATTATTTTGTTAATTTCTGATTATTTTGTTTTGAAATTCTGTATCATTTTTCTTTTTTTGCTTTTAAAATAAAAAAAAGAAATGAGAGATGCTAGAAACATAGAACATCTTTCAAAAAACATCATAGGTTGTAAGTGGGGCCTCTGTAAGAGAAATCACATGATCTGCAACTGACAAAGCCACAGGGCAAAGCTGTCCAACACCCTGGAACTTATAGCTCTTCACCATGTGTCCCAGATGATAGAAGTGGAGCTACAAAGTTTTATGTTTACACTGTTGAATTATTTTCCTGTTTTAGTTTTGTTCTTTTCTATCTCTTTATTACTTCCATATAACGTAATGGTTACCTTGTGGCATTGTATCTTGGGATTCTGTGGAATGGTTTCTTACTTTTGCAGGGATTCATAGCTGAGTTACTTTGAGTCCCAGAAAAAATTTAAGACTTCTAGTTTTGAGCAATACTTTAAAGTTGAGACTTTGGGGCAGGGATTAATGCTTTTTTCATTTTAACAGAATAGTTTCATCATATTAGGGAGAATTACAAATTGAATATTGTATTTATTTGGAGATTTATAAGGCTCAATGTGATGTGATTAATGGCAAGTTGACAAGGGCTATATTTTTGCCAGTTAATCTTGACTAACAACTTGAATAAAATTGAGACTTGTGGAGAGGTGATTGGATTGTGAAAGTATTTACTACATTGATAGGTTTAAAGCAGAATAAGCTACTAGGAGGTGGTGCCTAGGTGGAGGCTATAGGTGATGGGGGATGACTTTGCATGTTACATTTGGTCATTGGCTCCTTCTACCCTGGATTTTCCCAACCTTGTCAGCTTCTTTGGTGTCTTGAGTTGAGCAGGTCTCCTCCACCATGCCCTCCCACAGTAATGTCTGTGTTTTGCAACCAACTGACTATAGACTGAACACTCTGAAACTGTGAGACAAAATAAGACCTTCCTCGTTGAAGTTGTGTATATTGGATATTTTTCCCAGTGATGGAAAATTTTATCATTATCCATGTTTGTGTTAAGTAAACAACCTACAATTTCACATTTCAATTTTTAATACTCAATAAGTAATTATAATTCATCTTTTATGAACAGTAGGACTTTAAAACTTGCAAAATTAAATAAGTTTTGTTTTTTCTGGGACTGGGATATAGCTCAGTGGTGTAAACATTAAACTGGTAAGCACTGGGTCATGAGTTCAATCCTGGTACAAAAAAACCCTTAAATTTTGGTTTTTCTTATAAGGAATAATATGGCATATAATAACAATTTTGCAGAAAATGTTATCGTGTCATGTAACAGATAAGAAATATAAGGTCATTGCAATTTTTTAAATAAGGATATAGTCTCTATTTGTCTATGATGGGTCAAAATATTTGTTTCTTTAATATTTCAAAGCTAGGATTCTGTTTGTTTATGCTCTTCCATCTTTTCAAATGTACTTTTGAAAAGTATTATATTTCTTTCACTTTTTTTAATATGAAGAGAGATATATTGGCTCATCATTTCAAGGATGATATTGTGTCATTGCCTTGTGGATTTACTTTGAAATTCTCTGATTTTTCAAGTTCTTTTTCTGTATTTATTGATATGTTACAATATTATCTCCCCTTTTCTATTATTGTGAAGAATTATATAATAGATTTTCTAATATTAAGTCAAATTTGCATCCCTGAGATAAAGTAGATTTCATTGTAATACACTTTGCACTTTATGTACTGAAGAATACAATTTCTTAGTTTTTTTTAAAATCCCATTTTACCATGATAAAAGCATTCAAAATAATCTTTCCTAAAAGTGTCTTCTTTGAATGGTGTGACACTGGATGTGTAGCACAAAGTGTGCTCCAAAGGTAACTTTGACCTCACCTGAAGTTTGCTATTATCTGGTGGTTGTTACCAAAATATCCAAATCTAAGATATTATGAGAATTAAAAAATATGTTTGTGCCAGAATTGAACTCAGGACCTTATGCTTGTTAGGCAGGTGTTATGCCACTGAGTTATAAACCTGGCTCAAGAAAATAGAAACTTTTAGGACTACTGTCAGAAGACAGGTTTTTTAGTTGCTTGTCTTCTTTTCCCATTACGTTTTCCTGAGCAAGGAAATTTGGTTATAAATAACTGCATTTGTGCAAGCCTTCTTTTATCCACACTTGTTTCCCAAAACAAAGTTGTCATTCATTAGTCATTTTGTTTATTCTGTCAGTCTTTGACTCTGCTTCTTCAATAAAAATAAGTTTTATAAAATTTTGCCCCTTGATCCAGGAAAAGGATGAGGAGAACATGGAAAATATTGACCAATTATATCCAAAGTTGTCTTATTCTGAGACACACATTCATAGAGCTCTGTAGCATTTTATTTAGAATTGTGTATAAATTTATTATGAAAACAGGAGATTATTGGATTTCCTCATTTTAAGCATGATACAATCTAGACTCAAGCTAGTGTTCCTTCCTTGAAAGTTACAGATTATTTCTTTTTTCTTATTTTGAAGAGGGGTCTTTATATGCTATGATTTACATCTAGTCTGTATCTCCTAAAATTCTCATGTTCATTGGAAAGGCTTTCAGAATATCACTGTATTATGGGGATACTAAACTTTTCAGAGTGTTAATCCATTGATGAGCTCTTAGCTGAGTGTGCTAAGAGTTGGGGTGGGGCTCAGCTAGAGGAGTGGGTCACTGGAGGTGTGCCTTTGGAGGTTGCATCATTTACTCTGGCTCTTTTCTGTTCTTTTTGTCTCTGACTGTGAGATGAGGAACTTTCCTTTGCCAGGTACCTCTGCTGTAATATTTCTGCAACCAGTTGACCATGAATTGAAACCTCTGAAACCTGAGCCAAAATAAACCTCTCCTTTTAAAAGTATCATCTGGAATTCTGCTCCAGCAAATGAGGGATGACTAATACAGAAGACTAATAAGAAGAATGGAGTATTGCTGTGTCTATATTTGGCCATGTGGTTCAGAAGCCTTTGGAACTGGTTTATGAGAGGGATTTTGGAAACACATGGGGAACTGAGCTGCAAAAGACTAGAAAGTTGTAAAATGAGCATAATGGGATGTTTTCCGCAGACCTTAGAAACTCAGAATGCTGATAAGAATGTGCACAGTAAATGCCAGTCTCAGTCAAGGAGGATTGCACTGGAAATTGCGTTAGAGGCCATTTTCATGTTACATATTGGCAAAAATTTTGTCTATGTTTTGTCTGTCCTGAGGCTTTGTGAGAGACTCGTTTTAAAGGTGACACACTAATTGTGGCAGAGGACATTTCAGGTAGATCAATATTCAGTCTGTGGCATGGGTACTACTGGCTGCTTCTAGACAGACTTCTAATGAGAATTAGAAACAAAATGCATATTGGAAAAAATCAACAAGCTTAAATTTTAGCCCTAAAAGAAAAGCACATGTAAGATTGGGGACAAAGAAAGTGTGATTGTTGGAGAGCTAGCACTGTTAAAAAGAAATGAAATGCATTAAACTAGGAAAGAAGCAATATTGCTCTTGGGTGTCTCAGGAATTAATAAGACTTTACTCATTGCAACTGTAGGGTATGATGGCACAACACTTTCATCTGAGAAGGGATCCAACACACCCCAGAAAGATTGCTTAGGGAATTGGTTCCCAAGAATTCAATTCATCATGATCAGTCATTCAGGCATTCGAAAGTTACTGTAGTCATGGTCCAAAGGAACCTGCCTATAGCTGGAGCTGGCAGCTGACTGCGTACTGCTTATTTTATAGATATGAAAAGTAAAAATCATGGGGTAATGGAGGCTTCCACCCACATTTCAAAAGAAGGCCTCTGAGGCCTTCTGGGCTCAACTTGCAAAGCCATAGGTTTGTGATTGAAGCCTTTTGAAGCTTACATCTTAATACCATGTGCCCTAGATGTTTGACAGTGGTAGAAGATTTAATGTTTGCCCTGCTGGCTTTCAGTCTTGCTTTGTTTTTGTCCTTGGTACATCTTCTGTATTTCCTTTTGAAATGGGAATGTTTACCCTGTGTATTGTATTGTAGGATTATATAACTTGCTTTTTGAGTTTTACAACTATCATAGTTATAAATTTGCCTGGAGAACCAGAAGACATACCAGAATTTTGAGCAATAATGGGACAGTTGAAACTTTGGGGAAGAAATTAGTGCATTTTGAGTTGTTACTGTCTTCATTTGGAGACTAAGGAGAAGTGTTAGGGTGTCAGTTTGACAAAGGGTTTATCCTAGAGGAAGTATGTAGGTGTAATCATTCTATATTGTTCCCTGAGTCTGACCTTTAATGCCCCCACTTGCAGTTATAATACATTTGTACTCATTCCTTTCAAGGCACTAGCCCTGAGAGCCTGTAGTATTTCTAACTAACTTAATTGACTCTGCTCTGAAGAACTACCTCCAGTTGCTGGGAGGAGGCAAGGGGAAAAGACCATTCCTGGCTACTTCTATCTGACTAGGGTCATAATTGTGATCATCAGTCAGAAACATCCACTCCCCCTGAGGATCTATCTAAAGGCCCTCAATACACACCAGGTGTTCTTGTCTAGGGTAGGTGTACAGGTGTGAATTTGCTATGGTATTAATCATATTAATGAGAACACTATCAGGCATCGTGAGCAGTCCATGATGATGGACAAGTCTTTCTGACTCCTACATAGTTTTCTTCAGTTGTCATCTGGGAGAAGTTTCTCACTGGTGAGAAGAGCAGAGTCAAGTTCCTACATGGGTGCACCATGGGAAGAATATCTCCATGCTGCTAAAGGGCACCCATTCTATCTGTATATGCCCTGCAATTACACAAGTAGTCCCTGCTCCCATGCCAGCAGAGTAACTGGTCCTTCCCACTTGCCCATTACTGGGCATCACCATAACACTTGTGCTTTTTCCTTTTCCCCATGCTCTTGTTGAAGTTAGTGGCAAGAATGTAAAAAAGCAAAAATATATTAGGGATAGTAGAAAAGCAATCCCCAAGATCAATAATTATCATACTAACACTGTTGAACTGCATTCTGGGAGAGAAGTCTGAACTGTAGAGTTCCCAGAGGGTAAATACTGCAATAATAGTTCTTAAATCCTAAATCAGCCTCTACTTTCCTGATTTGTTTGGTATAACAAAAACAGAATTATTCCAAGGGCTGGTGGAAGTCTCAGTATGTTTCACCTTCAATTGCTTTTCTGTTAATGCCAATGAGCAAGTGAGTTTCTCTTTTGGTAGGGGTCACTGAGATAGACTTCTATGGGTTTGGCATTGCTTTGTTGGTTCCTACCTGTCCTTGTCCTGGAACATACCCTGTATTTCGCATGTTTGTATCAGCAGGCAGGATTGCCTTATTAGTAATTTGAATCTGCCATTCTTTAAGCAGAACCCTGTCCACCAAATTGACTGGGATTTCTGCAATTCATGGCTGAAAGATTTCCTTAAAGTTATCAGGACTTACAAAGGGCAGAGGTGCACTCTGCATGACCTGTCTGGATGACTGAGCCCAACAAGGAGGTGGCTACTACTCATGTGGGCCACACAGGTAGGTGTGCATGAAGATGAAGCCATCACTGAAACATTTGCACCTGTATCTATGACCACCCTGAAAACACTTTCCTTTAATCTTGGGTATACATGACTTGGTGACCTGTGATATCTTGAGTGAAGAACACTTCCTTAATGGAGTACTGTTAAGAACTTTAGCTTCCTCGCTAAAAGCTATGGTTATACTAGCCAGTAAAAGCATTAGTTGAGCTGTATAATCTCCTGGTTCAAAAACCTAGATGTCATATAGCTGAACCACAATCTTCATTTTCCCCAAAGAGTATGAATTGATAATTCCAGGAAGTAATTTTGCTATTTTAGAAATCTTTGGAAAAGTTTGATTTTTAAAAACCAGATACCTTACTTGAGATCCAGCTTATTCCAAAAGAAGTCTAACTGATGATTTTTTTAAGTTTGTTATTCTTTTAAAGGAGAATTTGTTGAATGTTTAATTACAAAAACATTATACAGCATGTATGGATTTGCCCAGGTATCCAAGTACACTCAACACATAGACCTATTTATTTCTGAGTCTCATTGTAACTAGAAGAAAATATTACACTGGGTCTTCAATTTGATCTTCATATTTCACAAAGGCAGAACAGCAAATTCTTCATGCATATTACATTTCATAACTTCATTGATCTAGCCATATAAATTTCTTGAAAACCAAGAAGGCAAACAAGAAAATATATGCATGACTGTGTGGTCTCTTTGAAAAATGAAAAGGGGCCTTGAGTTCAATTAGGTCAGTTTTTGCCAAACCTCATACCTGGAATCACCTGGGGAAGTTTTGTTTTGTTTTCCTTTTAATACTGATTTCTTTTTCTTGTTCTTTCATATATCATTTCTTTGTCACCATATCCAGGTGCTATATAATTTACATACATCATTTATTACTCTCAAAAGTCATAAGTTGATGTTGTAAGTCATATTTTGCTGATGAGAAAATAGAAGCGCAAGGAATGTAAACAATTTTCTCATGATCACTCAGCCAGTGAGAGATAGATCATGGATTACAACGCAGGTTTATGTGAGCTGAAACACCATACTTTTAACTGAGAAAATTTCTTTACTTCATGAAAAAATAGTAACAGAAGCTAAGTAAGTTTCACATGTGCTTCTATTATATTTTTAATCTTATGAAAATTTACAAACAACAAGAGGAACTTAAAAGATAGCAATAAATTTCTTGAAGGATTATTTTGCTAACTCAAAAATTAAAGTGGATCACAGAACCACAGAATTCTAACATAAATTTTTTCCACTTTGGATTTAACTTTTCAGATATTTTAAATGTCATTAACATCTTACCTGCCAGTTTAAAATGTGTTATTAATCAGTTAATTAAAAAAACAAATCAGAACGTGTATACACACATTTTCTATCCTATTTATTTGTAGGAATGTCTTGTGTTTTAATAACAAGGTATACAGGGAAAAGCAGTTCATGTTGCAGAAATTAATCTTGTGTCTTAAACAAGGGTCTTTCATATAAAAAAATACCTTATGTGGCTAAGACAGTAAAAGGTGTGCTGGAGCTTGTCTGTTGAAAAATGTAGCCACTAATATTCAGAGACAAGCAGTAAATGAAGAGGAGGCAGAGGTGGAAAGTGTATGGTGGCATAGCAGATTAATTCGATCTATCACTTGGATGACTGGTGATTCAGGCCAACTTATGGAAATGTAGATTCTTGTTTCTAGTATTTTTATATAGAAGAATCCCTTGGGCATCAGATTAACTGTATCTTACAGTTGGAAAAGAAATTTTCCCAAATTCCCCATTCAAAATTAAAGGAATCTTGTGTTTGTTTATTTATTTGACTAACATTTAGGTTTTTAAGATATTTTATTCACCATAAACATTGCTTTTCACATTTAGTTTCAAAGAATCACCACAGAATTCCTTTATAGTGAGTATTTTTAGTACTTCACATTTGAAAATTGAGGATTTTTGATGCATCAAAGGTGTAGGTGGTTAAACATTCTTTCAGACTGAGCAAGGTAAAACTTATACTTGGTTCATCTGCCTCAAAGCTTAACAGATGACATAAAATGACTGTCAGATGTATCTTTTGCCCATCTATATTTCTCTTTTCATAATGAAACTAAATATATTAAAACCAAACTAAGCATCCTCATATTGGTTGCACACTGGGAACTTCCAAATGTAAAGAAATTTTGTAAGATATGCTGCTGAGAAAAGCTAAATTTGTGTTAGCATATTTGTTGAATATTTTAATTTCAGGAACCAAATTTGGCCAGAACTTTTTATAGCCTTCTCAATAATATATTCACTTTTTCACTAGGTCTCAGCAATGAGGAGTGAAATGAATAGAAATTACTCAGAGTTGACAGAGTTTATTCTGCTGGGGTTCAGAACATCTTCAGAAGTACAGGTTTTCTTATTCTTGCTTTTCTTGATTATCTATCTGGTAATTTTATTGGGAAACATCAGCATATTAATTGTCATTAAAACAGATTCTAGACTACACATACCTATGTACTTCTTTCTCCAAAATTTGTCCCTTTTAGATCTTTGCTACTCTACAGTCATTGTACCCAAAACTCTGGCTACTTTCTTATCCCAGGAGAAGAAAATTTCTTACAGTGGATGTGCAGTACAATTTTATTTCTTTGCTCTATTTGTTGTGACTGAAGGTTTTCTGCTGGCTGTGATGGCATATGATCGTTTCTTGGCCATCTGTTTCCCTTTTCTCTATGTAGTGCATATGTCTTAGCAGGCTTGTGTTTACTTGGTGATTGGTTCCTATGTCTGTGGATGCATCAACTCCATGATCCAAACAGGGTTCACCTTCAGTTTGCATTTTTGTGGGGAAAATAGACTGGATCACTTTTTCTGTGATGTCCCAGCCCTGATCAAAATTGCATGTACAGACACCTTTGTGAATGAGATTGTGCATTTTATTCTCTCTTCTCTCATCATCATCACTACCACAACTATAATACTGGTTTCCTATGCATACATTCTCTCTACTGTCCTGAAGATTCCCTCCATCTATGCAGGAGTAAGGCCTACTCCACTTGCAGCTCTCACATCATAGTGGT
>PVLA01014739.1:0-17700 GCA_004027455.1 Hydrochoerus hydrochaeris
TCACCATCAGATACAGACCCTAGAACCTCGCTGGAAGGGACCCTACCAAGTACTCCTGACTACCCCTACGGCAGTTAAGGTTGATGGCATCGCATCCTGAATCCACACATCTCCCCTCAAGCCAGCACCGCCACCACTGGGGCCTCAGTGGAAATTGGAAAAGACTGAAAATCCCCTCAAGTTATGGGTTCGTAGGGTTACTATTTCTCCTCCTCCTTCCCCTAGGAGAACTCAATCCCAATCCCCATAAACCTTGGAAATGGACAATATCTAGATGGGAAGATGGAAAGACCCTACACACTTGGGAAGGGACGGGAGGACCATCCTTCCAGATACCCCCCTGTCAGTTAACTACCCACCGACCCTGTTGTAACCTTACTGGTGTTTATATGTGTCCTGCTTCCAATCCTGGAAAAAGTTTTTGTAACAGCCCGGGACACTATTACTGTGCCTACTGGGGATGTGAAACCCTAGCAACTACTTGGAGCGTCACTACCCCTGACCAACATTTAAAAATAGGATGCCTAACAGGGTCAGGGTGCAACCACTATACATGTACCCCCTCTGATGCTTGGGGCGTAGACTGGGGCAACCCTCCAGAATCCTGCCACAAGATATATATAAATGTCACCACACCTACCGACCCAAAATGGCTGACTGGAATGACGTGGGGAATCAGATATTATGAGGGTGGCACAGATAGAGGAGGACTGATAGTAATTAAAAAGGAAGAAGTTTCCCAAAAAGCTATTGGAGTAGGACCCAACTCTGTACTTACTAAAAAGAATCCACCTCCTCAACCAAGACCCACGACCCCTCTAAAACTCGACTACACTCCCCGTAGCTCCACTAGTTCCCCAATTCCTGCTCCCATTCCCCACGAACTAACGACTCCTGGTGACCGATTATATTACCTGATCCTGGGAGCCTATTCTGCCCTTAATCACTCTCGAGCTGACCTTACACAGTCATGCTGGCTTTGCCTGTCTGCTTCACCACCCTACTATGAAGGGATAGCTGTAAAAGGACCATACACTACCCTCTCTTCTGGCTTGTCCTGTGACTGGGACGATGACCATAAACTCACCTTGTCTGAGGTTATGGGACAGGGGACCTGTATAGGTAATCCTCCTTCCCACATTAAAATTTTATGTACCACTATTAATCAAATCCAAGAGAAAGATAAGTTCCTTCAACCTCCCACCGGTTTAAAATGGGCATGTGACACTGGAATCACCCCCTGCATATCTACAAATGTTTTCAACAACTCTGTTAACTTTTGTGTACTGGTCTCTATATACCCCCGAATTCTCTACCATTCGGGGACAGAGCTGGAAGATAAACTGTCAGGCCAAACTAGATACAAAAGAGAACCGATCTCGATAACTCTGGCAGTTCTTATGAGAGTAGCAGCCACAGCCGGTATAGACACAGGGACAGCTGCCATTATACGTGGCAACCAACAGACTAGTCAATTACAAGCCACAATGGACCAAGACTTAAAGGCCATAGAAACATCCATCCTGGCCCTCAAAAACTCTCTGACCTCCCTCTCAGAAGTAGTTCTACAGAATAGATGAGGACTTGATTTACTTTTTCTTAAAGAGAGGGGATTATGTGCAGAGTTAAAAGAACAATGCTGCTTCTATGCGGATCATTCTGGAGTTGTTAACGAGTCCATGGCCAAACTCAGGGAAAGATTAGACCAAAGACAAAAAGAATGAGAAGCCCAACAAAGCTTATTTGAGTCTTGGTTCAGCCAGTCTCCATGGCTCACCACCTTACTGTCGGCCCTAACGGGACCCTTGATTGTGCTACTCTTAATAATAACTATAGGGCCCTGCATATTAAATAGAATAACAAACCTACTACGAAGTCAGATTGGTAATGTAAAACTAATGCTCCTCATACAACAATATGTGATTCTAGATAACCCCAACAATAACCCCCCCCCCGATCTCTAAGATTAGAGATTCACAACACAAAAAGGGGGGAATGTAAGAGGAATTTTCTTTTGTTAAAAGTGCATGGTCTGTGCTGCTCATCTCCCCCCAATATTCCGGGAATTGAGCTGTTATAGTTTAAAGCTGCCTAAGTTAGATAAGGACAAGGATAGAGCTGACTAGAAATCTGGGTTGCAAGATAAAAACAGCCCCCTCTCATGACTAAGAAATTTACAGAATGTACCTTTCCTGAGCATCTGCTGCCCATATTAGGAAGCGCCCTCCGTCGCCCAACTCTAGACCTCCCTATGGTCGTCTCCTCCAATGAATGTAAAAAGCCATTTAAACTAACCAATGCCTCTGCTTCTGTAAGCACGCTTGCAAAGACCCCTCCTCCCTTTGTTCTAAAAGTATATAAGCCCTATTCGGACTCCACTTGGGGCTCTCTGTTCCTGCATGTTCAGTGAGCCCCACACGCATGCTTGGACAATAAAGACCCCTTGCCCATTGCATGAGAAGGCGTCTGTTGGTGTCTTCCTACACGTGGCAGGCGTCTCGACCCTCACAATTGATTATAAAATTCCTTCCCTGTAGGTAGAAAGGCAGCCCCACCCCAGACCCTCACTGGAATTACCAAGCAGGAGCAGATGGGTCTGGACACATGGACAATATGACTGCCTTATTCAAGGCCTCCAAAAAATTTCTCATAAGCAAGTAAACTATCAAAGATTACGGGAACAGACTCAAAGGGCTGATGAAAACCTGGTTTCATTTTTATCTAGGCTCACTGAGGCCCTTCAAAAATATATTGATGTTGACCCTACCTGTCCTTCGGGACAAGTTTTAATTAACTCTCATTTTATTTTTCAATCAGCATCAGATATTCAAAACAAACATTAAAAATCTAACTTAGGCCTTCAATCCCCACAAAAAGATTTATTAGCTGCGGCCTTCCATGTCTATAATAATAGAGACCAACTGTCACATCAAAAGGAGTTTAAAAAATTAAAATTACATGGGAGACTGAGGCAGGAGAATCGTTTTGAGGTTGAGACCAGCCTGGGCTACAAAGTGAGCTCAAGGCCAGCCTGAACTGCATAGCGAGACCCTGCCTCAAAAAGACAAAAAAAAAAAAATTAAAATTACAGGAGAAGCAAGATCTAGAGAAAATTAAACTTCAAAGCCAGTTCTTTGCAGCAGTACACGGGGTTTGGAGAGATACACCACATAAAAGGGGGCCAACAAAACCAACAAGACCCAAGCCACTCCAGGACCCTGCTTTAAATGTGATCAGCACAGACAGTGGGCAAGAAGCTGCCCAATTCCAAAGCCACCACTGGGGCCATGTCCCACCTGCAAACAAGAGGGCCACTGGCACATCGAATGCCCTGTCTGCCAGAGAGCAGGAAAGTCACCCACTCCCCTGACCCCACAGGGACAAAGGATTGCCAGGTTTCCGGATTCCTTGTTGACCGACCTACTTGGACTTGCTGCCAGAGAGTATCAATGGGGCTCAGGGGTCATGGCTCCCACCAAGGTGACTCTTTCAGAACCCTGAGTCCCTGAAACTTTTCAGGTAAAACTCTCTTATCAACACAGGGGCCAACTCTAGTGTTCCTCCTGCCTTTGCTGGCCGATGTTCACGGTCACAATTCTCTGTAGTGAGGGCTGAGGGTAACCAGCTCAGCCCCCACAGACAGGTTCCCATTCCTCACCGATTTAATATGCTTTTCTTCACACGGCTTTTTGGTTATTCCCACCTGCTTGGTTGCTCTTCTGGACAGGGACCTATTACAAAAACTAAACTACGCTTTCACCCTCCCCACAGCTCTGATACCTCAATCCCAGCCCGCTCTCTCCACCTGCCCCACTCCTGATTGCCGTCTCCCAGCGCCTCTGGTAAACCCCACCTTCCGGGGCACCTCCAACCCCAGCTGTGCCATCCACACGACTCCAGTCTTAATAGACCTTGAAGGCTCCTCAGCCTTTCCTTGCATCTCGCAATATCCAACAGTCCCTAAACACTGAAGGGGACTCACAACCTCTTACCTGTAGACTCCTCTCCAATGGCCTCAAAGCCACCAGCTCCCCCGCAACAGCTCCCCCTGCCTGTGCCGAAGCCCAGTGGTATCTACCAACTGGTCTACGATCTCAGAGTTACTAATGTGGCTGTCCCTCCTGTATGTCCTGTGTCCAAACCCTTATACCCTCCCCTCCCACATTCCACCCTCGACCTCTCACTTCTCAGTATTGGACTTAAAAGATGCTTCCTTTACCCTTCCCTTACATCCACAATGCCAAGACCTTTTCACATTTACGTGGACAGACCCAGACCTCTTGCAGTCTGTCCAGCTAACATGGACGGTGCTGTCCCAAGGGTTCAGGAATAGCCCTCACTTTTTTAGCCCAGTCTTAGCCAATGACCCAGCAACCACAGACCTACAGCCTAGGACACTCCTTCAATATGTACATGACCGCTCTGCTCCCCCTCCTACACCCCTGCAATACAACACACAGCTGCCTTATTCTTCTCTGTAGTAGGGGGTACAGGGTCTCCCCTTCCAAAGCTCAAATCACTTCACTGAAGGTTAGATATCTAGGCCTTAAGCTTACACCCATCACAGGCTCCATAACCTCTGACCGTGAGCCCTTCTCTGCGATTTACAAACACCGGTCCCAAGACGAGTACTGTCCTTCCTAGGTCTGTCCAACTTTTCTCGTGTCTGGATCCCCAACTTTGCCTCTTTAGCCCAACTGCTATATTGGGCCTCAAAAGAGTCACTTTCAGAACCCGTAGACCCAGCATGCCAGCAGACAGCTCAAAGAGGCCCTCCTTAGAGCCCCTGCTCTTATCCTTCCTAATCCTACCGTATCTTTTATTCTGTGCACTACAGCAAACAAATGTAATGCAGTGGGACACAATAAGGGACCCTCATTCCAAGCAGCAGCCTACTGCTCAAAACAGCGAGACACTGCAGTTAGGGGGTGGCTCCCCTGCCTTCAGGTACTAGCAGTGGCAGCCATCCTGACACAGGAAGCCAAAAAATTCACTTTAGAGCAAACAATCACAGTCTACTCACATCATCTAATAGATTTACTATCCCACAAAACACTCCCTGCTGCAATGACTCCACCGCGACTACAACAAGTAGATCTCACTCTAATGCAGGACCCCACTGTCACAATCTCAATCAGCAGCACCCTCAGTCCAGCCAGTCTGCTACCCACTCCCATAACATACAAAAATGAGCCCTCCACATGCATGCACAGGTGTTCCTCAGTGAACTCTGACTCCTTTTGCACACCAACACGATTCTCCTTTCTTCCACCACTGATACCTGGTTTATAAGACGGCAGTTAACAAACACCACCACTCAAAGGAGAGTGGGATAGTCTATGGTTAATAGATCTAAAGTGATAGAGGCAAACCCTCTACCTCCAGGAATTTCCTCACAAAAGCCAGAATTCACTGCCTTGGCATGAGCTGTCACGTTAGCAAAAGACAAAATCCTTAACATATTGACTGACTCCAAATGCACTTTTAGCATTTTACACTGGCATGCAGCCATGTGGCAAGAGAGGGGCCTTATAAACACTCAAGGCTCCCCTATCACAAAGGCACCCCTCATTCTCAAACTCCTAGAAGCAGCACAACTTCCAAAGCAAGTTGCTGTACTATACTGCACAGGATGTCAACCCTCGACAGACTTCGCTGCTCAGGGCAATGCTTTCACAGACTTCCGGGCAAAACTGGCAGCTCAACGGCCTTGCCCTTCTCACCTGCTACCTCTAAACCTCAAAGGTTTTCCTGATCTATCATACACACCTAAGGAACTTCAACCTCATACCAAACCTGACTATACCCAAAGCTCCCAAGGGTGGATATTTCAGGGGCCTAAACTAGTTCTTCCAGATAACCAGGCAAAAAATATTATTGCAGATTTACATAACTGTTTTCATGTTGGAACTGTAGTTTTTACAAAGTTTTAGATCTAGTGGTTACATGCCGGCATCTTTAGTCCATCAAATAGGAAATAACCTTTAATTGTCAAATTTGCGCTAAAACATCTCCACAAGGTCACATGGCCCTCCGCCCTTTCCTACCCACCGGTTTCATGGAAAGTTACCGGGACAAGATGGGCAAATAGATTTCACACACATGCCTCAACATAAAAATGAGAAATACCTACTCACTCTGATGTGCATCTCCTCAGGCTGGATTGAAGCATTCCCCATAACTAGAGAGGCAGCAGACACAGCATCCCTAAGTTCAGGTTCCACAGAACATACAGTCAGATAATGGCCCGGCTTTCATTTCCCAGGTTACACAACTATCTGAAAGCCTCAATATCACTTGGAAGCTACACATACCATATCATCCACAATCTTCAGGAAAAGTCAAAAAGGCAAACAGGCTCGTAAAGATTCACTTGACCAAACTTATCCTGGAATTACGTCAGCCGTGGCTGGAATGCCGAGCTCTAGCCCTTACAAAACTCCAAGCTCTCCTCCCTGGGTCACCTGCTCACTTAAGCCCACTGGAACTAATGTATGGCAAACTGTTCCTCTTACACAATTTGTCTTCACCCTCTAATCTTTCTCCCCTAGCCAACTATATTCCAGTCCTCTCATTTCTTTGACACCTTCTCCCTCTGAGGGACACTCACCAGAAGCCCTTCTATGTCTGGGAGACCTAATCTATATTTTAATTTCTAAGCACACAGGTTCAATTTTTCAACCTAAGTGGAACGGACTACACCTGGTATACCTTGCAACCCCAACTGCAGTAAAGGTGGAGGGGTTTCCGTGCCGGTTTCACGTCACCCAGATGAAGAGATATCGTCCACTACCTGGTAATCTCAATCCCAAACACGCTGAGGAGGCTCCCGCCCGTCTTTGGTTAACTAGACACAAAAGCTAAAGTTCTGTTACCCCTTCTAGGGGTTCTGGCCCCTATATTGCTACCTACTCTTTGTGTTCATCAGAACTGCATCGACACTACCCGAACGAGGTCAGTGTCCTCGTCCAGGATTACACCCATTATCCTCTTCACGATCTTAACTCTACTCTTTACCTATCTAAACTGGCCGACCAAACCCCCTATTTTGGGTTAACTCAGATCCTCTTGCAGCATGGAGATTGCTCGACGAGGCTGTCTCCTTCTCCTCTTCAGACACACAACTGCCACCTCCACAGTTTCAACCAAAATTATACGCCTTCACCCTCACCACCCACTCAACAGGTGGTCATCCACAACCCAGAGTTCCCAAGACCATAGCTCAAACCAGCTGGACTGAGGGAGCCCAAATCCTACACTATGGGCCCAATGGATAGATGTATCAAACCCAGGAAAAGACATTTCAGGGGGACAGATTACAGGTACGCCTCAACTCACATTCAATATGTGCCCAGAAAACCCCTATTATGAAACTTGTTTTAACACCCGTTGGTACCACTGTTGCTACTGGGCTGTGGAAATATTGGCTCAGAAGGTCCTAAGGGCTTCTGGAAAAATAATGACACATTTCTTAATGCATCTTCAGAGCCAAAACCTACAAAATTTGCAGATGGATGGCTCCTATTCACCATAAAAAAAACCCTTAGCTTTCCAACAGCCCAAAGGTGGGGCTTTGCAATTTACATAGTACACACCAGGTTCAAACATAACAATTTTTCACTATCAAAAAAAATTAGTCCCAGACTTATCACAATTCCCCTCTACACACCTCAAAAAACAACAAATATTCAACAAAACACACCACAGATAAAACTCAGACAATCTCTCCTGCTAACAACACAAATTCTCAATATGAACTATACTTTGCTTCAAAAGGGAACTAATTATTCCCACCCTGATTGCTGCCTTTGCCTGCCTTTCTCGGCCGATATGTACATGGTCCAACCAGTAATGTTTAACCATTCATACCTCTCACCAAATACTACCTCATACTCCATTATAGGTCCTCTACAGATTGCTCCAAATCAACCCTGGCCCCTTAGTCTCACCTGCCTACAATCTACCCATAACTACACCATTTCAGACCATCATTCTGACTTTTCACGGGAGGCTCACTAGCCTGGACACACCACGTCCAACTAAATCTTCAAAATCCAAATTCAGAAATACATCCACCCCCAAACACATTCTTTGTCTGTGGTAAGGGGGCCCATCCCCATCTTCCTGGCACAAGCAACATTGGATTTCTGGCTTTACGTGTTTTCCTAATAACAGACAACAAAACTCTCACATTACTATAAACCAAACATCAGGGAGCTGCAGGGCCACCCTATAGCTCCGATGTTAGCAGCTATAGGGGTCTTCTCAGCTGTCAGAATGACAGCAAGGAGATTAGAAACCAGCCTCAGCTGTTATCCTCAGATATCTCATGACATAGAAAAAGCCATAACTTCAGTTTACCACAGCATTGACTCACTGTGAGAACAAATAAACTCAGTAGCGATGATGGTTCTCCAATAGGGAAGGGCACACGATATTGTTGTCACAGCAGAAAAAGGGGGGTACTGTACAGTGCTGGGAGAGGAATGCTATTTTGTAAATCAATCAGGTATAGTAAAAAATCAGGTACAAAAACTTAAAAACCTGGCAGCTGATATACGGGTAGAAACTACCTTCTACCTGCCAGACTCTACCTCCTGGCCATCATGGTGGAGCTCTGTAGATTCATGGGCCCTATCTTAATGCCCCTTATGGGCCCCTTAATTACTATAATTTTTTTGCTTTTTGCCTCCTGCGTCTTCAGGCTTCTCTCACAATTCATCCAGGCCAGGGTACAGGTGTTCATCACCAAAGAAATCCTCTTTCTCAGTGACTGCCTCAGGAACTCGGGTGGAACGGGCCCCTCAGACCCATACTCCTTTCCCCTAGGCCCCACGCCACCCCCTTTCAGCAGGAAGCAGCCAGAGACTAGTGGTGCCCCGTAACACAAAAGAGATGGGAACCATAGGTCTCCTGCCCAAGACTTGCCCTGTCATCATGGCAGGGGTCCACTGCTGAGTCATAATGGTGCCTGGCTCCTTTTTACCAGAAATCCCTGTGGTTTCTTCTTCCCAGCTGCATTTGCCAAAGCCTGCACACACCAAAAATAACCCTATCCCTTTTAATGTCATCATGCTGAGCAGCTTATATCAGCTACCCTGTGTCCTCCCCCCATCAGAATGCATAGAAGCTCAAACCCTGCCCTTTGTCTTTAGAGAGCCAATACAGTCTTTGCCGTGGTGACTCTCTCCATGCCTGCATCAAGCTTTTGTAACTCGTTTTATATCTTTCTCCTTTTCTGCACTGTTTAGACTGAGTCCCTAAATCCAACCCAATCAGTCTTTTCTCAAATTAAAACTATCTCAGAGAGAACCCCTCTGCCCACTAGCAATTTAGCATATCTATTTCAGCCAGGAGACTCAGACTGGGTTAAAGACTGAGAAAACAAACCCCTCCCACCCATCTGGACTGGATCTGCATTACTGTGCTTCTCACCCCCACTGCTCTTATGGTTACAGGCAGCACCCAGTAGATCCACCACCCCAGGCTGAAATGGGCTAATCTCTCAGACTCTGCCAACTTGCACTGCCTACTCAGACCCTCAGACCCACCCAGGACCTGACTCCAACACAAGGTACCCCAACCCAACCCTGACCAGAGACCAACCCTACAGAAGACTGCCCTGCTCTGGTCACACCCGAAGCTGACCAGTCTATGCATGGGCTAAAGCCTGAGGATGCTGACCATGGGATGCTTCAGGTTACTTCACAGACTGTCCTCTGTGGTTCCTAGGTCTCCTTGGACTGCCCACTCAGGTCTTTGCCACTGACCTAGCTACAGTTACCCCAGTCCAGTGAACGGCTGCCCAGAGCCCTCTGATTCCTCACATTCACTATCTGTACAAGGTGTTTCCCCAGTATTCCTGCTTGCTTTGAGATGTTAACCACTCTTGGCCCAGGCAATGACAGCTAATGCCAGAAAACAGATGCTGCTACCCCTTTTTTGTTGCCATTGTCATAGGACAACCAAACCCTTGCCCAGGAAGTTGCTCGTATATTGACCAACCAGGGGTTGTTCATTAGCTAATAAAAAAGCTCTGGGACCAGGCAACAGATTGTATGAACAATCCCTATTCTGAAGCAGCTGGACATTGTGGGTGTAGTGGTTGATTGATTGTGTCAACTTGAGACTTTTAGAAGCTTCATTAAATGGGGTTAGCAACTCTACACCCTAGGAAGTAGAAGACCCACCCTAGGGAGGTTCAGCACCTGGAGGTAGAAAAGAGAAGGAGGAAGGATGGATGCGTTCCATCCTTTGGAGAAGCTCCAGTCTTCACCTTTGGTTTGGACCTTGTCTCCTGGCTTCCAGCGTAGACCCTCCAGCCTTCCACTGTAGAGCCTTTGACCTTCTGTCGCAGACCCATCAGCCTGCTGCTGTGGACTTGCACAAAACACTAGGGTGAACTCCAGTCCTTGGATCGAATCCCTTGGCCCCCAGCCCATAGACACCCTCTGAGGCTTCCTCATCTGACTCTGTGGCTGACCATCGTAAGCCAATCTTGTCATTTCTTATATATCTGTATATCGTGTGTTATATGTTGTTTTTTTTTTCTAGCAAAACCCTGAATAATACAGGGGGTTCTCCTTTTAAGCAGGAATATCACTCTGCATCTATCTTGTTTTACTGTTAGTTTACTGCCTTAGACACACTTTGAAGTTTTTTCAGAACCAGGCTGAAGCCCTCACCAGTCAGTGCACCAGCTACCGGTGAGAGCTCAACACAGCCCAGCAGCTACTCATGATGCCCCGTGAGGCTAGGCCTCTACAGGGCATCAAAGCGGGGGAAGGAGGTGGAAAAGGGCCACCTCAGGACCCCCACCTCCCTTTACATACTCAACCCCATGCCTCACCCAACAGAGGATGTTCTTGTTTTGTTTTACCTTGTAACCAGTGTTCCAATTACCTCTGTTCTGTAACCACAGGATATGGCAATTTCTGTACCCCACTGTACCCTACCCTTAGTCCCCTTGGTAACTGCAAGGTAACAATACCCATTAAACTTCTGCTTCTGGGCAAACCACATGGGGCCCAGGAAGAGAGAAGCCAATTCACCCTTCCCGTGAGACTGGTGTGCAGGCTGAGAATCAGGAAGGCTTCCCACCTCCACAAGCAACCGGCTGGTTTGGAGGACAAGCTGAACTGATAGCAGCTGAGGTACAAAAACAACTAAGTAAAAACAACTAAGTGTTTATACTGTTTGATTGACTTTGCAGGCCTAGGGCCGGTAATCTGAGCATCTATTAGGAGGATTACAGTATGCAGTGTAGCAAATGTGGGGGGATTTCTCTTGTCTTGTTTTTGAAATCCAGTATTGTTCTGTTTTGTTTTGTTTGATTTTTACTGTCTGGTGGTATAGACAACTACTGTGAAGACAACAAGAGATATTATGGTAACCGTTGTTGATTTCTGGTTATGCTGCTTTAAAGTTCTGTACCACTTTCACTGTTTGGATTGGCTTTATTCTGCTCTGTCCTGGTGGGTTTTATTCTCTTTTAAAAATAAACAAAAGAAACTTCTGCTTCTGCTTCAATAAAAATTCCCCTCAGCTCGACCCTGGCTCACTCTGACTAAAATGGGTGTAAAATTCCACTTTTCCCAGGGCTCAGGGCTCAGATGTGGAGTATCTAACTCCTCTGGGCCAGCTGGTTTAATAAGGCCTGGTTCCCTCCACTTCTCTCGGTGCTGCTTGGTTTTTTTTGCCTCTGGTTAACCTAAAATTGCTGTGACAGTGGCACTCAGAGTCCTAACCCAAATGGTCGGACCCTGGCAGACCCATCCAAACAGACACTACCAAAAGCATAGCCATCATACACTGCTGAGGACATCAAAAGAGACATACTACCACAAAAGGAAACAGGAAGACCAAGAGCAAGAGGTCCTGCACAAATGTCCGCCTCAAACACACCATCACATCCAGAGCAATGCCCTCCTAGCTTTGATGCCTTTGAGCACAGGGTTCCGACACCTGCCCAGATTCCACAGTCAGAATGGAGCACCCTGTTTTCCATTCTGTGCACGGTGATTGAAAACCACTGGGTATAGAAGGAGCTTTCAAAAATGGGGGGGGATGGTGGGCATTCTGGGACCAAAGAACATTTATACCACAATGGTATGCACCACATTGAAGGGTAATGCTTACCCTTCATCCAGGAAGGCTGCAAAATAACCCATTTAAGAAAGACGACATTAAGCCAGTGGCTCAGACCTGTAATCCCAGCACTCGGGAGGCTGAGGCAGGAGGACTGTTACCAGGCTGGACTACAAAGTGAGCTCAAGACCAGCCTGAACTGCACAGTAAGACTCTATCTCTAAACAGAAAAAAAACTTTGGAGACCCTGGTGGACTGGAACTTCTTGTCCCCTGAGTGTCATCTTTCTGTGTCACTGTGTGTCAGAAATGCCTGACCCGTGTCTGGAACAATTCTACAGAAGCCAAAACCTGCTCCGGAAATACTACACACCGGAACCTCCCCCTTTAAAGACTCAAGAGGCGGCCTTTACCGAGGCAGGCATGCGCAACTCTGATGCGTATCTGCTGTCCTCCTTTGTGCCCACATGGACAAAAAAAGCCCCAGAAGTGGCCGAGGTCTTGCTACAGGGATCGTTTCCCAATATGGGCTGCCCCTCAGTATCTGAAGTGACAGTGGATTGGGCTCCATAGCAGAAATAACTGACTCCTGCAGATCTGATAAAGATCAGGTGAAGTTTCCCCACAGCCTACAGACCCGAGGTCAGAGAAAGTACACCGCCCAGGTTAAACTGCCAGGAGACCAACACGCCACGGTCCGTGGTCCGGTCCGGGTCCGATACACGCCTAGACACTCTGCTCATTCCTCACGAAATCCTGTGTGAGACCCTGTCTCAAAAACACAAAGGGTAAATTGAAAAGCAGCCCCTCACACTCCTGTGCTTGTCACCCCAAGCACCTTTGGGCACACCATTCCAGGCTGAAGAAGGCTCACCCCAAGGACCCTTCAGCTACCTGGACCCCTCATCCTGACACACAGGACCCCCTCAAAACTCCACTCCAGCAGAGACCACTGAATCCCAGGCGACCCCAACTCCACCGCACGAGAGACCCGGCCCTGCTGCACTCACACTGGATGCTGAGGGGCGCACAGAAGCCTGCAGACCCCGTTGACACGAGCACACCCCAGCCAGACACCGGCCGTAGTACACTGTCGTCGCCCTTGGCTTCTGGCTGTGTTGGCAACCACTGCCCTGCTTTCTGCCGTTGTGCTAACAGCCACGGCCCCGGAGGCCTGGACCCCAGCCACAGGCCGGACGCTTCGCCGCCACCCTCTGCTGTTGCTGTCAACCCCCTCCCTTTCACCTGACTAGGAAGACACAGGCCACACTGGAGGTGTGGCCTCCAGCTGGCATTCTGCAGCAGGGCACGGTCCCACCCCTGGGCCTGCCTATGGGACTGTTTCAGCACCCAAAAGGGCCAAGGCTCCAGGGTTCCGGGGGTCTTTTCTCACTCATCTCTGCCGCGTGGATGATGGCATCAGGCTAGAATGCAGCTTTTTTTTGGTATCGACAACTGAACTTGGGACCTTGCGTTTGCCAGGCGGGCACTTCTGCTGCTGAGCTCTATGTCCGGCTGGTCTTCGAGTGCAGCTACTGAAGAAAGACTTTCTCACACGGATGGATCGCTGGTCACAGGCTGACTCTGACAAGTCAGGTAAAGTGACAGGGCACTACCAGCAGCTGGGTGTAAGGGATCCTGACCAGGCTTGTAACAAAAAGGTGAGAGACGCAGGAGCCGATTGGCAGAGTTCAGGAAAATGGCACCAGTGCTGTCATATAGCCCTAACTGGTTTTAACCAGCTGACCAGACCACAGGCCGCCAAAGTTCTCTAGCTGCCCTCCAAGTTGCTGGGCCAAGACAGAGGAGCAGCGGAGTGTGGCCAGAGCGTCGCTGAGGTCTCTGCGTCTTGGGAATGGTGTCTCCTTCCTACTCCCAGCCTCCACAGGCCTGGCTTCGAGGTCCCAGCGTGGGGCGCAGCTGTCCCCAAGCATCCGGGGTCCCTCCCCTGAGCCCCTCTGTGCCCTCCCAGGTGACAGACAGGAAGCTCAACCTCTGTGGTGCAGATTTTGCCTCAGGCAACTAGATTTATTAACAAGAAAAAATTTTTGTCAGCCCAGCACTGACCAACAAAGTCCATTGTTAATAAAGGATAACAAATCTATCACTTAGCTCATAAAACATATACCTCAAGCAGTTACAACTAAAAATAAAGTTGTTTTTGTTGTTTAATTTAAAAGCCTCAAAAATAACAAGCAATGTTTTTAAAACATGTAGTGGACGCAGTGGTCTATTATACAATATACACTGTACACAGAGCCGGGAGGGCGGCGGGGATGGGTGGGGGCGTCTGCGGGGGTCGGGCCTGGATCGGGGTGGAAATGCAGCGTCTCTCAGGACGAGAAAAAAAATTCATTCGCTCATCACTGCCCCCCAAAACCCTAACTGAAAGCAGGTACAAGGAGCAGACGACCAAGGAGAGGGCGAAGGAAGCAATTAAATAAAACTTGTTAAAGCAAACACAATACACAGTGCTCATCCTCGGAGTCGAGTATAAGGCAACGTTCTCCGCAGAGCTGGGCGGCCCGCGCCGACCCTGGCTCCAAGCTGGAATGTCTCCAGTGGCCTCCAAGCCGCTGCGGGGGCGCCCGGGAGGGCTGCAGGGCCCTGGGGCGTCCCTGGTGGCCGGGGTGGGGCAGGGGGCTATGGCACGATGGGACCCCAGGCAGTGTTGGGGGTGCTGGGGTGGGAGGAGGGGAGGGGAGGGGGCTCACTTTGCTCCTCGACGGAGTGAAATGCACGTTTTCCTTTGGAAAGAAGGGTCCCATGCGTCCTGGGATAGAACGTCTCATTGGGCAGGGCCGGGATCCCCGGCCGGACGGGCCACAGCACGCGGCGAGAGGGAGGGGGCAGGTGCACAGCCCCTTCCTGTGGGGACTAAGCCACCACAGGAGCCGGGCCCCTGGGAATGGGGGCCCTGGGCTCCGCGTCTGCAGGGCCTCCTGCTTCCAGGGCCTCACAAGTTCTTGGTGACCAGGTGGGTCTTGTAATGTTTGGTGAGGTGGTCGCTCCGCATGAAACGCTTCTGACACTGGGCACACTCGAAGCGCTTGTCACCTGGGAGAGGAGACGCCCGTCACCCTCGCAGCCACGCAATCACCAGCACTGCTGGGGCCCCGTGAAGCTGGCCTGGCCTTGACGCCTCCCACCACACATGCCGTCCAGTGTCTCCTAACCTGAATCCGCCCTTCCCTTTTCCTCCGCCCCGGTTCCCGGCCTTTGCCAACCTCCCTGAGCCTCAGCCCCTGCGCCCAGCTTCTTCCCGTGCCAGGCTGCTGTGTCCTGACTGTCTCCCCTGGACTTGAACCCTGGAAGGACAGACACTCCCATCCGGCCTCGCTCTGCCCTAAGCTGGCCCAGGCCAGATCTGTGCTCAGCTAGTGTCCACTCTCATCCTGTCCTGCCACTGTGGTCGGGAGCCGGAGCCCTTGGTCACACGGGCCCAGCCCTAGTCTGGGACAGGCCTGCCCTCCGGACCAACCCAGCAGCAGCACCTCCCCGAGAGTGGGCCACTGGGTGGACGCCCGAGGGGCCTGCCCCAGCCACCTCCTCACTGCAGCGGGCTCGGCCGTCACAGCCCGGGTTGGCCGGGACGCTGACCTGTGTGGGTGCGGGCGTGCCTCTGCAGCTCGTCGCTGCGTGTGAACCGCTTCCCGCAGAAGAACCAGTTGCACACGAAGGGCCGCTCGCCCGTGTGCAGGCGCACGTGGGCGCGCAGCAGCGAGGTCTTCCGGAAAGTCTTCCCGCAGTCTGGGATGTGGCACACGTGCTTCTTCTTGCCCTGTTCCCCGGACCTGGGCGGTGGAGGGGGCAGGGCAGAGCGAGGCTGGGGTCAGCTCATCGTGCAAGGGAGAGGCGGGCGGGGGCGGGGATGGGGCCGGCTCACCTCTTCTCCCCGTCCTTGCAGTTGGGACATGTGCAGGCCATGCGGCGCCGCTTCTCCCCCGGCTGCGCCTCCCCGGCCAGCGCCTGCTCCATCTGCAGCTGGATCTGGGTGGGGCTCAGCCCACTGATGGTCAGGTTGTTGCCCGAGACATTCTGCACTGTCAGCTGCTGCTGCCCTGCGGGCGGGAGACACGCTGGGTCAGGCAGTGGGGTCTCAGGGCCCCTGGGGGATCTCGGACTGGCTCAGGACAGGCTGTTATCCCTGCTTTAGATGGGAGGAAGATGGGGCTCAAGGGCAGCAAGGCTGCACGGTGAGGGAGTGGCAGAGACGGTACTGGCTCAGGCCTGCAACTCCAGTTACTTGGGTGCTGGAGGGAGCCGGACCGGAGATTGAGAGTTCGAGGCCAGGTGAGGCAGCTTAGTGAGACCCTGCCTCAAGATTTTAAAAAATAAGGCTGGGGAAGAATGCCGTGGTGGAGCGCTTGCCTCCCACGCACCGGGCCTGGGGTTAAGCCAGAGCACAGCCGAAGGAAGAACAATGTGAAACCAACAACAAGGGCTGGGGCGGCCTGAGCGGGAGAAGGCTCTGGGTGAGGAGCCCTGGAGCACCGCCTGTGTGGCTTCAGCGAGAGGGTGCATGCTCTCCCCGCTCCCCCTGCAGCTAGGCCCAGGTCCCGGGGTCCCGGGCCATCTCTGGGACTTGGAGTTGTCCACTGAATGCAGTTCTGGGGATGAGCCCAGGGCTGGGCCAGCACTTGCCCACGGAGCTGCCCCAGGCCTTTTATTTTTTGTCTTTTTGAGGCAGGGTCTCTCTCTGCAGTTCAGGCTGCCTTGAGCTCACTTTGTAGCCCAGGCTGGTCTCAAACTCGCAATGATCCTCCTGCCTCAGCCTCCCTAGTGCTGGGGATTACGGGTGTGAGTCACCATGGCCAGCTGCCCCAGGCCTTTTTAAATTTGACACAGGGTCTAAGATGGCCCAGGCTGGCCTCCAACTTGCTCCTCAGCTTCCTGAGTAGCTGAGACGATAGGCATGTTGCCACCACGCTTGCCTGACTTCTGTTGTTAGTAACAGTGAGGATACAAGCCTGTGTGCTGGTCATGCCTGTAACCCCAGTACTCAGTGGGGCTGAGGCAGGATGGCAGGTTCGAGATCAGCCTGGGTAACTTAGCAACCCTGTCCCAGAAGTCAAAATAAAAGGGCTGGGGATGCAGTTTAATTGGTTCAATGCCACAAAAAAAAAGAAATAAAGAGGATTCTACGGGTTTTGGACAAAAGCCCCCTAGGACACCTCATCCTCCCTCTTGGGGTCCTGCCAGTGAGAAAACCAGATTGCGCACGGTGCCACAGCACCATCAGGGATGGGAAGAGGAGACTCAGCGCGGTGGCCTGCAACAGCCGGCTGCCTCCCCACGCTCAGGACCCCGAGGGCCACGTGGCAGGCAGCCTCGGCCTCCCCAGCTCCCGCCGGGCCTCCTCTCCAGGGAGGAGACTCAGGGTCAGGCCCCCCAGGGCCCTCCTCACCCCCAGCGTTGGTGATGGTGACAGGCACGCCCTGGACCTGGACGCCGTTGATGTTGATGGTCTGCATGGCCTGGGCAGCAGCTGCCAACTGGGCAGCGTTCAGGCTGATGACGCTGCCGGCCGGCGCGATCTTGGGCAGCGGCCGCTCCTTGCGCAGGATGGCAGCAGAGTGCTTTTTGCTTGTCCCACTCAGGTGGGGGGCTCGGG
>PVLA01014739.1:17800-28978 GCA_004027455.1 Hydrochoerus hydrochaeris
GGGGGGGGGGGGGGGGGGGGGGGGGGGGGGGGGGGGCGCCCCTCCCAGCTGCTCTGTCCTCTAAGCCGCTCACACCCGCACACTGCGGCACGGCTGTGCTCAATCAGGTGGGCGGCGCTGGCCCAGGCTGCCGACCGACTGAGACCCACTCAGCACAGAAGGCAGTGTACTGTGAATGGCCATCAAATAAATAACCGCAGGTCCTTCAGAGCCACATAGCAATGAGAAGGAATTATTCTCTAATCCAGACTGGCAAAGATGGAAAGATAAAACTACGATGTTGCCTGGTAAGTACAAGGTTATGAGTTCGATCCCTGGTACAAAAAAAAAAAAAAGAAAAAAGAAAAAAGAAAAAAAGTGTGTGGGGTTAGCAGTTCCAAAGCTGGCAGGATTGGGGCCCCTGTCTCTTAGGCCCTATGAGGTGCTGGGACTTTGCCCTCAATTCCTCCTCCTCAGGCTGCAACACAAACTCCTCTCTAGTGCTTAAGAAGCCTGAACAAAGGGCGATCACCGCTCCCAGCTATAGGGAGGGCCAAGCCCAGGCTGAGCTGGAGGTCCCAGAGCTCCTGCCCCGGGACATGCAGGCCACAGGAGAGCCTTGTAAACAAGTTGCCCGAACTCCGGCCAGCCCAGCAGGTGTCCACCTGGGGGCTCCTGTTAACTGCAGGAACAGCTCCGGGAGTTCTTGCTGTCAGAGTTCTCAGCAAAACACCGAGTCTGCACTCCTGGCCTCCCCTGCACCTGCCGGCTTGTTACCGAGCATGCAGAGAGGCAGGCCCTGCTGGGCGGTGGCCCTCCGCAGCACAGAGGCCAGGTCCCACCTGGCCCCAGCTCGCCCTTTAGCATATGGCCAGGGCTTCTTCCCAACCTCCCATCACCCCTCTCGGCACCCACTACTCAGTTGCAGCGCTGAGCCAAAGAGATCTGGAGTAGCAGGCAGACGCCAAGAAGAACATTCCTGTTGACCCTGTATGTCGCTCTGAAATAAAGCACTTTCTGTTACTTCTCTGGTCATTTACAATGGGCAGCAGTTTCCTCCCTCATTTTATGTTACAACAAATTCTATAGTTCTGAATGGAATTTCTGCCTTCCTGCCAGCTGTTCTGAATATGTAAATTCCACTAGTTAAAAAAAAAAACCACTAGGGTAGCATGTAGCTCAGTGGCAGAGAACTTGCCTACCGCCTAGGTTTTTTGAGGGGTGGGGGTACTGGGAATCAAACTCGCAGCCCTTCACTTGCCAGGCAGGTGCTGTGCTGCTGAGCTATATCCCCAGCCGAGGGTCTAGATTTGATACCCAGCAAAACAAAAAATTTGAAACTTCGTTATTAAAACGTGTACACCTGTAATCGCAGCACCTGGGAGGCCAAGACAGGCCGATGGAGAGTTTGTGGTCAGTCTGGACAACAGGGTGAGACCCTCTACCACCACCACCACCACCAACCAGGAGCCTCGGGAGAGGGCGCGTGGTACCTGAGTGGGCGTGGGCTCTGCCGCCTGGATCTGGAAGTTTTGTGACGGCTTCTGCGGGACGGTGGGCAGCGTGGCCGAGGCGGCCTGCACCACGCGCAGCGCCTGCGGGGGGATCTGCACCACCTGCTGCGGCTCGGCCTTGGGCGGCACCACCTGCACCTGCTGCACCACGGCGGGCTGGCCGCCGCCCGGGCTCTGCACGATCAGCAGGTTGCTGCCCGCCTGGATGATGTTGTCCGCCGTGGTCTCGATCAGCACGGTCTCCACCTGCTCGGCCACGGCCACGGCCGGCGGCGGCTGCGTGGCGGGGAGCCCCTTCTTCCGGGCCTTCTTGGCGGTCTTGGACAGCGGGGCGGGGGGGCTCTCGGCCAGGAGCTGAGCGGGGGTCCCGGGGTCGCCGGCGGCGTTCACCAGGTTGTTGACCGGCAGGGTGAACGTCACGTTGCCGCCCCCGCCCGTCAGCTTCACCACGCTGGTCCCGCTCGGCACCGGGGTGGCGCTGGGCTTCTGGACCGGGGCCGGCTTGATGGGGACGGGCTTGTGGCCCGACGGCGAGGGCGCGATGATGGCCTGGTTGGTGCCGGGGATGATCTGGATCTGGCTGGCGAGGCCTGGCTGCACCTGGATGGTCTGGGCGCCGCCGGCCTGCAGCTGCGGCACGGCCTGGTACTGGACGCTGGCGCCGGAGCGCGCCCCCTTGCTGGCCATGGGGGGGTTCTGGATGGCGAACACCAGCTGGCCGCCCGGGTAAGAGGCGCTCAGCTGCGAGCCCTGGATCTGCAGAATGTTGCCTTTGGGGGACAGGATGCCGAAGCTGTTCTTGCCCGGGCTGAGAGGGAGAGGGGCGGGCTTGATGGGGACCAACTTCCGGGGCGTGGGCTGGGGGGGCGCCGGCGGGGCCACGGCTGCTTCCACCGCCGGGGGCCCAATTTTGCTACATGTTGCAGCCAGCAGGGCCAAGGGCGAGGGCTGGGAGTCCTGCGGAAATGGGAACCGGCGGGGCGGGGTGAGGCGCGAGGCCGGCCAGGCTCTGCCCTGCCCTCCCCTCCGTCCCGTGGCCCGCACCCTGTGGGCGGGCAGCGCGGGCTCGCAGGCCTGGGGCGCCCCCCACAGGTTAGGAGCCAGGCAGAGGGGGACTGCTGCAGGTGCCAGCGCCAGGTGGGGGCGGTTTCCTGGACCAGGCAGGGTTGCCCTCTCCGCGCTGCAGTGAGAGGGGCTCTGGAGGCGGGCATGGGGTGCCTCTGCCACCTCAGCACCCTGGGAGGCTGAGGTGGGAGGAAACATTGTGACTTTGCGAAAATCTGTCATATATATTTATATGTATTTTTTTGGAAACAAGCTCTCGATATGTAATTTAAGCTGGTCTTAAACCCACTATGTGGCCCAGGCTGGCTTCGAACTCACCGCGATCCTCCTGCCTCAGCCTCCTGCATGTTGGGATTACAGGCGTGTGCAACCATGCCCAGCCTCGAAATACATTTGAAACTGGGCTAGGGATCCAGCTCAGTGCCAAAGCCCTGGGTCCAAACCGCGGTACTGGGCAGCAATATGGTAACAAGACCAGCAAGGGGCCCCTGCTTCCCCGGCAGGGAGGATGGCCTGCAGGATGCAGCCCGAGGCGATCTGGGCAGTGGGCACCGCCCCCAGCTCCTGCTGGCAAGGTCCCTAACTCACCTGGGTGGCGGCGGCGGCGGGCTGCAGGTAGTCACTGGGACTGACTGCGGCGGTGGCTGCCATGCTCAGCTGTGGATCTGTGGAAGGAGGAACCGAGTGACACGCGGGTCACCAAGGGCAGGGGAGAGAGGCTCCTCCGCCCTCCTGCCCTGCTCCTGCAGCAGGGTCCCTGGAGAGGTCGGCCGCCCCCGCATGGAAGGCACAAGGCCCGGGCTGTCCCAGCAAACAGGCTGTGGCGCCCCCTGCTGGGAGCTCGGTTCGCCCACACTGCGCTGGAACCCGCGCTGGTGCGGGGGCGCCCCCAGCAGGTAGCTCTCCTCCAAGGCCGGCCTCCTGCCCAACCCCCGCCAGCGCTCCTGCAAAGGACACCTCTCCTCTCCGAAGGGTCAGGGCAAACGGGTCCTTTTTAAAAATAAAAACAGGTGCTCCCAGGTTTAGCTTAGTTGGCTAAGGCCCCACTCTGTAAACGTGAGGTTGTGAGTTCCATCCCAGAGGCAGCAAAAAAAAAAAAAAAAAAAAAGACTAAAAATAAAAACAACAAGGTCTCATTACATAGTGGTCTTAAACTCAGTATGTTGCCTAGGCTGGCTTCAAACAGGGACCCTCCTGCCTCAGCTTCCTAAGTGCCGAAATTACATGTGTAATCACCCAGTAGCCATATTTTCTTTTTTTTTTTTAACGGTACCAGGGATCGAACTCACGACCATGCGCTTGCAAGGCAGGCGCTTATGCTGCTGAGCTAAATTTTCTTTAAGTGAATTTACATTTTTGCACAGAGCAACAGGTATGGTCCATAGGTATCACCTAGACTGGGTCAGCTAATGACTGAATACAAGGAGAAAAGTGTGGGAAGTTCTATTTTGTCTGTGTTGATATTTCTACATATGAATATAGCCAAATATGAAACGGTCTTTCCAAGAAAACTAGGTGTTAAAAGCTGTTATCTCCAGGAGGTAGACTTGCTTCTCTGTAGCTCCTCACAATGTGTCGCCCTGTCTATCTGGGTTCCACAGCCACAGATCTGACCATCCTCAGGTGAAAGAGTCAGAGAAGTGACTATACCTGTCCTAAAGATGTACAGACGCTGCTGTCGCTGCCCTGGCACACACAGTAGAACCATTCACAGAGCACTTGACCCTGTCTCACGTATTGTGATTGATCCAGAGATTAAACACACAGTGGGAGCCGGATGTGGTGACACATATGTGTAATCCCAGCACTCTGGAGGCTGAGGCAGGAGGATCACTGTGAGCTGGAGGCCAGCCTGGGCTATGTAGTGAAACCCTGTTTCAAAAAGACAAAAAAACCCACAAACAAACAAAACCCACGCCACATCCGGATTTGTTACTGTCCCAAACAGACACTGGAGAACGTGCACTGGGATCTTTTTCTAGCAGGCATCAGTGATATTTTTGGTATATTCTACTTCTTCAGTGTATCCCAATCAGCCTTGAACCTCCAATCCTCCTGCCTCAGCCTCCCAAGTAGTTGGAGTTACAGGTGTGTGCCATCACACCCAGGAAGGAAAAAACACAGGCACCGTAGAGATGCCATGCAGGGGCTCAGCTGACTACGCCTCCCCTGAGTTCCTGGGCTTGGCTGTCACAAGATTGACCATGGTGTCTCAAATCTCAGTGGGTCCCAGGACCAGGGGCCACAAGTAACTCCTCAGATGCCTCTTTGGTTTTGGGGGTTTGTCTGTTTAGTCCAGGCTGGCCTTGCACTCATGGTGACCCTCCTGCCTCAGCGTCCTGAGTGCTGGGATTACAGGACTATGCCACCACATCCAGCACAACCGTCTTTAAAAATGAACCCTAACTACAGATCCCTGCCCATAACCCACACGTTTCAGGGCCACTGTCCCTGAACAGGCTACAGGGAAGCTCATTGCATGTCCTGTCTGTGCAGAGTAAGGGCCCCAGGGAAGGCGGTGTCACCCCACACCGGCGCAGGCAGGAACCCCGCACAGGGCTGAGCTGGGGTCCAGGGACGGTGCTGGCGAGCCTGTGCTAGGCTTGCTGACAGGCGTGCACGCTGCCACCCAACGTCTGCCACCAGGAAGATGTGGGCTGGGACTCTAGGGGCTTTTCTGCAGTTAACTTAATCGAAGCGGGACCGATAAGCCAACATACAGATTTATTATGCTGATACAAAATGAAGCTGCTACGGCGTAATGGGAATACCTGAAGTCAGCTCCGAAACATGCATTCTTCCGTTAGGATGGTGCACACAAACCATGGAGCAAGCACCATAGTTATAAAAATGACACGAGGTCCCGAGTTTGATTCCTGATACCAAAACAACCCCTCAAAAAACAAACCCCAGCACACGCACACATGAGACATTCCTGTCTCGTGCTCGGGCAGTAAAAGCTCCCGGAAACAAAATCTGCCCTTGATACATGACACAACTTTGATACCTTTCTATTCTTTTATGTTTTTTTCTTTTGTTTTGTTTTGTTTTTAGTACTGGAGATCGAACTCACGACCTTGCACTTGCCAAGCGGGCACTTAAGCCACTGAACTAAATCCCGGGCCCTCTTTTATGTTTTTAAAAATGCTGACTGTGCTCTATTAAATTGGTTTGTACACTATTGGCTGAGAAACCTGCCTGTCTGCCTCCCTCCCGCCATCCCTTCTTTCCCTCTCTGAGACAAGAGCTAGTTAGGTAGCCCAGGCTGGCCCTAGACCCTTGATCCGCCTGCCTCAGCCTCCCAAGTTCTGGGGTTATAGGGTGCATCATTACACATAGCTGAAAATACAGCTTTAGGACAGCCTATTTGGAGACCCAGAAGGCAAACTAAACTTGCAGATGTCACAAAACTGAGAAAGTTTGTAAACACAACAGGTGTCATGTTAGAGTTCAAAGCAATCTTAAAAAAACTGCTAGGATGGCTGGGTCTGGCGACATGCACCTGTAACCTCAGCACTTGGGAGGCTGAGGCAGGAAGACTGCAGGACAGCCTGGGCTACCACAGTGAGTTCAAGACTCTCCTGGATGACAATACTGCAAGACCTTATCTCAGACAAAATCAAACAAAGTACAGTACTGGTAGGTAGGCCAGGAACGGTGGCACACATCTGTAATTCCAGTGACTGGGGAGGCTGAGGCAGGAAGACTGCAAACCCAAGGGCAGCCTGGGCATCTTAGCAAGACCTTGTCTAGAGACAAAACCCAAACTGGGGGATGCAGGGTGAAGAACCCAGGCTGCAGCCGTAGGCGGGGACTCTCACCTCCCCAAGGCTGTGTGGAGCTTTGGGGCGGTTCAGCACCTCACATGCCAGCAGGGACAGCAGCCCTGGCATTCCACAGAGGTTTAGCTCATGCTCTGCTTGGGGCAAAACCAAGTCACGTGTGTACAGGACAGGATGACAGGGACTGAGTGACAAGCCCCGCTCTGCCTGCCACAAGGCTGAGCGGGAACCGGCAGAATCTACATGATTGCCAAAAAAAAGCCACTGCAGTCTTGGGCTGTTTCCAAACATCTAATCACAGGAAAGGGAAAACAGTCCCAGGTCCCCTGCACTGGGAGGCCCACAGGGACCTTGGCGAGGGCCACCTTCAGCTGAGGGGAGGCAGCACACAGGCTGGGGGCACCTGACTGTGGCCCCTCTCCAGAGACTCACCCCACACAGGGCTGGGAGGGTGAAGCCTGACCAGTCAGGCATTTTTAAAACCCAGATTTCAGTCAGGCGTGGTGGCGCACTCCTGTAATCCCAGCACTCAGGAGGCTGAGGCAGGAGGATTGTTGCGAGTTCAAGACCAGCCTGGGCTACAAAGCAAGACCCTGAACTGCATAGCAAGACCCTGTCTCAAAAGACTGGGGGGGGAAAAAAGCCGGATTTTAATTCAACACACAAGAGGACTTTCAAGCCAGGAATGGTGATGCTCATCTGTAATCCCAGCACTCTTGTGAGGCTGAGGCAGGAGGGTCCCAAATCTGGGCCCAGCCTGGGCAATTTAGTGAAATCTTGTCTCATTAAAAAGGGGTTAGGAATGTAGCCTCAGTATGAAGTCCCTAGATTCGATCCTTCACCAAAAAAAGAAGAAAAAACCCCAAAAAATAGCAAGAACTTTTGAAAGGTGTAATCAGTTGCCTTGGGGTAATGGTCTCCTGCCTCTGGAGTCATTTATCCAAACCAGAGCATATGCATTGGAGATGGGACACAGATCTGTGAAAGCTGACTGCATCACCCTTACAATTTCTGGACTGTCCAGGGCTGGGGCGGGGGGCAGAGCCCTTGCCTGGCACGTGTGAGGCTTTAGGTCCAAAACCCAGCGGCGCACAATGAAGAAGGCGGTTAAGACTTTCCAGACTGTGCTCCCGGTGGCAACGTCCCCGCTGTCCGCGGCACCGGGGGCTCCCCGCAGGGGCCTGGGAGACCACAGTGCCCCTGCACAGACAGGCCAGGCCTCTGCAGGCCGCTCTCATGTTCCTTCCTGACCAGGCCTCAAACTGCCATCTGTGCTTCCTCGTGCCTCTTAGAGCTCTACGGCCGGGGTGAGCACAGGAAAGGGGCGGGGGAGAAGCCGGAGTAGGGCTGCGAGGGCAGAGGGAAGCTGGGAGGCGGGGGACACGCTCCGCTCCGAGCCCGGCTGGTTTGCAAGCTGGTGCCTAAAACCTGCAATCTGGGCGGAGGTTGTGCAGAGCTTCCCCTCCGGCCTCGTGGGCCTGCTGGGTGGAGGACGAAGCCGCGGAGGCTCCGGCTGGCTCTGGTCCTGCCGGGCAGGGCAGGCCTGTGCGTTCCGTGGTGCTCGGCCAGCCGCTGGTAGGTACGGGCAGTGCAGGGCCCACCTGCGTCCCCGGCCCCAGGACCGTGCCCAGGGCACAGAACCAGCAGGGGTGGGGCGCCGGGTGACTCTTGGGCCCACAGCTAAATTTCCTTTCTTACCCTGGAAGGCGGCTCAATCCCAGCAGGACAAAAGCAGCTGGAGTGGCTGAGAATTTAGCTCAGTGGCATAAGCGCCTGCCTCGTAAGCGCCAGGACGGGAGTTTGATCCCAGGTAACAAAAAAATAAAAATAAATAAATAGCAGCTGGAGCCCGCGGGTCCCGGTCCCCCCCCTTGTGCCCAACTCGCTGGGTGCCTCCTTTCCTTCCCGCTGCAGTGGGACGTCAGGACCCAGCACCTGGGGCTTCCTCCTCCCTCACCCACGGGTGCCTGCACACCCACCTCTGCCCTGCGTGGGCTCTGCTGCCTCAGCCTCACCTTCAATTCTCCAGCCCTCAGCGATGTGCTTTCCCCTCCCCGTGCTCCCCACGCTGAGCCGGGTCCCCGGCTTTGCCTGTCCTGATCCCGAAGGGCCTTCAGCCCTGCACCCTCCCCAGCCCCCAGCCCCTCTCACACCGGCTACAATACTGCTTTCACCCTCCGGCCTGGGTCTCGGGCTGTTTTCCTGCCGCCAACAGGTAACAGGCCCGCCTGTCACACCTCAGAGGCCTTCGTGGCCCCCCGAAAGGAGGTGAAAACCTTTGGGGACCCTTACACCCACCCAATCACCGAGGGCCGGCATGGGGAGCACACGCGGACGCCCCCTGGCGGCCGCGTCTCTCTGCACCGAGCGACTCACGCTGAGCTGCGCGGGGACAGAAAGGGGACCGGAATCTCGAGGCTCAGCCGGCCTCGATGACACCAGGGGCCACTACCGGGCCCTTGCACCAGCAGCCTCTCACCCCGCCCTCTGGCCTCGGCCCCTCGGGGCAGCCCGTCTGCATCTGGTGGGAACAATCTCTGGAAAATGCGAGTCCATCAGCCCCACCCTGGCTCCAATTAGGTTTTAGGCGGGGGTGGGGGGGGGGGGGGGGGGGGGGGGGGGGGGGGGGGGGGGGGGGGGGGGGGGGGGGGGGGGGGGGTGGGGGGGTTGGTTCTAGATCTGGACAAGCGCCTGGCCGCTGGGCTCCTGGCATGAAGTCACCGCGGCCTGGCTCCCATCTCCTCTGACCCCACCACTGCCTCCTGGGGCTCCGTGGCTCGCTGGGCGGCAGAGAGCTGGCATCCCACTGTCAGCGCACCAAGAAAACCTTTCCTCCTTGGTGTTTTGTTTCTGCTGAGGTGGTGAGTGAAGCTGGAGTGCCCTGCCACTGAGCTCCTGCTGTGGCCCTTCTTACATTTTGAGACGGGGTCTCACAAGCTGCCCAAACTGGCTTTAAATTGTGATCTTCCTGCCTCAGCCTCCTGAGCAGCTGAAATCACAGGCCTGTGCCACCATGCTTGCTTCTGGTGCTGGCCACAGAACCTTGGGCCTTGCACATGCTGGGCAGGTGTCCTGCGCTGAGCTACACCTCTGGCCCACAGCACTACCGCTTTTGGAGAAGAATCCTCTTTGAGGAAATGTGAGAGAAAGGGGGCCCCCCACACAGAGTAGGCTTTCCGAAGCTTCTCTCCCATTGGAGCTCGGCCTGGGGGCACTCAGCTTTGGCCTCTGGGCTCCTACCTCTCGGCTGGGCTTCCTCGGCCCTAGCGGGTATTTCCACGGAGGACTCACTGCGCAAGCAGCTCTTCTGTGGCTATTTTGGTCAGCTCAGCCGGGCCAGCAGCCAATGCAGCAGTCTCTAGGCTCAGGCTTTTGCAGTGGCCTGGCCAGGAAGAGCTGAAGGCCAGGGATGGAAAAGCAAGCCATGGCTGGTCTGAGAACAAAGCCGGCCCCCGAGAAGCCGACTGACGGTCAAGCCAGCAGTGCAGAGGGAAAGGGTGGGCTGTGCACGCCTCCGGCAGCCACAGTCACCGTCACAGAAGCCAGGGGCAGAGCTGCTTTTACTACATGAGAAAGGACACCCAGGTGGCCCAGTGTGGTGGCGCACGCCTGTCACCCCAGTGCTCCAGCGGCCAAGGCAGGAGGGTCCCAGTGAGTTGGAGGCCATCCTGGCCTACACAGTGAGTTCACAGCCAGCCTAAACTACAGAGCAAGACCCTGTCTCAAATAAAAACAAAAAGCAAAAAGGGGACCTAGACTCTGCCCAGCGCTTCCTGCACCTCTGGTCTTTATTACCCTCAGCTCGGACTGGGCCACTCAGTTGGAGACCTTTCTGTGCATCCACAGCTTTGCCAAAAGGAAAAATGTCCCTGTCAACTAGGATACCGTGTTCCTCTCCTCCTCCTGACTTCCGGAGCTGATCCGAGGTTTGCCAGCCTCAGCCCTGCAGCCCACTCGTGTCTTCCTTCTCAGCACAGTATTCAGTAAAACCACGCCAGCCTGTGCCGGTGAGTGTATCCAGCTGCAGGCCACTGGAGGTGTCCTGAGCTCCCCTCTCCCGGCCTGTGTCAGCCGGGCCAGATGGGCAATGGTGCCTCACTCTGCAAGGAGCTGGCTCAGGCGTCTCCCCTTTTCCGGGGGCCACTTCAATGTCACTTTTTTTTGATATCTTCCATGTCATTCTATATGACCTGCCCCCTCCCACGCACCTCTTTTCTACCCCCCCAATTTTTTGGGGGGTGGGGGGTCTTCTGAGACAGTCTCCCTATCCAGTTCAGGTCAGCCTTGAGCTCACTTTGCAGTTCAGGTTGGTCTCGAACTTGCAACAAACTTGCAGCTATCCTCCTGCCTCAGCCTCCCAAATTCTGGGATTACAAGTAAGGGCCACCACGCCTGCCTGTTTTCTATTCTTTGAGACAGGGTCTCGCTATGCAGCTCAGGCTGGCTTTGAACTCAGTACGCAGCCACCTCGCTGCGATCCTCCTGCCTCAGCCTGGGATTGTAAGTGAGCACCACCACACCTGAATTTCTAACAAATTCCTACCAGTTTTGTTCCCCACTGAGAACGTGCACTCCCTAAAGGTAAAGGCTGGGCTTCTCTTACTGATGGGTCCCCAGTGGCCGGGACACACTACAATCAGGTGCTTAATGTATCTTTGTTGAATAAAGAGATGAATTAACAAATCAGAACCCAAAGGGGCAGAAAGGAAACAAGAGCTTAACAAGGGAAGGAGAAAACCTGCAAATCCGCATACCCTGGCTTGGGTGAGGATCCACTCCACAGGTCAGGTCCCTTTGGGGAAGCCTGCCCCCCCCCCCCCCCCCCCCCCCCCCCCCCC
>PVLA01014740.1:0-28861 GCA_004027455.1 Hydrochoerus hydrochaeris
CTCAGAACATAGCTATTACAAAAGATATGTTGACTGGGGAAGGTGTCTTTGCTGCTACAGGCAGTCAGCTTGCTTCTGACATGCAGGTGCATGACCAAGTTAGAATAGCAGCCACAAGAGTTTGGGGGGAGCTTCCTTCAAGGGGTGAGACCTCCCTGGATTTGACTTCTATTCATCATGTTCAGATGAATCATTTCAGGATTTTGCTGCACATTTATTGCAAGCTAGTGAAAAAATTATAAGTGACAAAGAAGTGACTAATTTAGTAGTTCAACAACTGGCTTTTGAAAATGCAAATACATGGTGTAAAGAAGCCTTAGGAGCCCACAGAAGTGACCTCTGCTGTCTGAGATGATTCAGATTTGAGCAGATATTGGCTCCTCATGTATACAGGGGGCGGCTCTGGCAGCAGCTCTCACTCACTTCATAAACCCACAGCCTACAGAAAAGGGAAAGACCAGTTATTTGTTTTCATTGAAGGGGGGAAGAATATCTTGCTCAAAATTGTTCTGTTGTTGCTCCTATGGGGGCAGCACAGCTGGTCTCTGTCTCTTCCATAAAATCTCCTCAGATCTGTGCAAGATGGCGACGAGATTATCATTGGGAAAGTAATTGTAGATCAAAAATAGATGTGGAAGGCCGGCCCATTTTGGGAAACTTCCAATGGGGCCTGTCTCAGCCCCACCAAACAATAGGGGTGCTTTCCTCAATTCCTCCCCAGCCTCACTCTCTACTGCCAGGCACACGTATGACTTCTGGTGAGCAACAAAAGATAGCAGAGGCTTGGACCTCAGTTCCTCTTCTGAATTCATACTAACTCCTGAAATGGGACCCCAAGATATTCCTACTGGACTCTATGGGCCTCCGTCTCAAGGAACAGTGGGTCTGCTACTAGGTCACAGCAGTCTCACATTAAAAGGTTTTCAGGTTTTGCCAGGTGTCATTGATGCTGACTACACAGGGGAAATTAAGATTATGGTTCACACTACTCAAAACATTGTTCAAATTACACCAGATTCTCATATTGCCCACTTGGCTATTTTTCCTTTGACAATAGCTAGAAAATCTATAAATAAGGAAAGGGGGGTTCAAGGGCTTTGGGTCTTCCAATACTTATTGGTTTCAAAAGATTAGGCAAGATCGTGCTGAGATGGAATTGGTCATTGCAGGGAAGGCATTTAAAGGGCTTTTAGACACAGGCACAGATGTTTCTGTTGTTGCCCAGAGACACTGACAATGGCACGGCCTCTGCATGTGGCAACTACAGATCTACAGGATGTGGGCAGTGTTTCTCACCCTAGTAGAAGTGCTAGATTGTTAACCTGGAGGGATGCAGAAGGTCATTCTGGACATTTCCCACCTTACGTCCTCCCCCATATACCAGCTAATTTATGGGGTCATGGTGTATTACAGGATATGGGGGCATTTCTGGTCATCCCTAGCTCTTTGATGACTCATAAGATGTTAAAACAAAGTTTTTTCCCCACTCAAGGGCTTGGTAAAAACAATCAAGGAAGAAGAGAACCCCTTACAATAAACCCAAAGGGAAACCATTTTGGTATAGGATATTCATCTTCATATTTTTAGAGGGGGCCTTGATCTCTTCTCTGACCCCACGGATGGCATCTAAGATAGCTTGGATGTCTGATGACCTTGTTTGGGTTGATCAATAGCCTCTGACTCAGGAGAAGCTTGTGGCAGCTTATTCACAAATGATGGCAGGACGTCTAGAACCCTCTAATTCTAGCCCTTGGAATACCACAATTTTCATAATAAAAAAGAAGTTAGGAAAATGGAGACTATTACAAGATTTGTGGGCTGTTAATAAAACCATGGAACCTATGGTACTTCTACAACCAAGATTGCCTAGTCTTGTAGCTATTCTTTTGCATTTTTCTCTCATGATGATTGAGTTAAAGATTGCTTTTTTACTATTCCCCTTCATCCTCAGGATAAGAAACGTTTTGCTTTTAGTCTACCTTGTGTTAATCATCAGGCACCAATGAGCCGCTTCCAATGGTGTTGTCTGCCACAGGAAATGACAAATGGTCTGACCTTATGTCAAGAGTTTGTGGCTGCAGCTATTTTGTCAGTCCATCAGGTTTATCCCTCTGTTTATCTTATTACATGGATGACATACTATTGGCTCATGAATCTTTATCTCTTTGCACAAAGTATTTATCCAATTGGGTGATGGCTTTCATAGTGCCAGCCTAATTGTGGCCCCTGAAAAGGTACAAACCATGGCACCCTTTTCATATTTGGGTTACATCATCCAGCAAAGACATGTTGTGTCTCACACTATTCAGATTGAAACTAATCAGCTTGTGACCTTGTCTGATTTTCAGAATTTATTTTGTAATATTAAGTGGCTCTGCCCAGCTCTTAAGCTAACAGCCCATGATTTAGGTCCTCTCTTTGACACCCTCAAGGGGGACCCAGCCCCCACATCTCCAAGGGCACTCTCCTCAGAGGCTAAAGTTGCCTTGGATAAGGTTAATATGACTCTCTCTAATGCCCGACTTTCTAGAGTTGACCCAGGTTTGCCCATGTTTTTAATTATCTTCCCTACTCAATGTGTGCCCACTGGGGTCCTTTGGCAGTCTCAGGGCCCTCTACAATTGCTACATATGTCACATGCCCCACACAAAACCATTACTCCCTTCTATGAGGCTGTGTCAGAACTGATTGCATGTGGGTGAACACATGCTATTCAGCTTTTTGGTTGTGAGGTGCAAACTAATATTTTTCCCTTTTCGTCTGTACAACAACAGTGGCTATGGCAAATTTCATCCTGTTGGCAATCTGCATTGGCTAACTTCCCTGGTAGTATTGATTATCATTATCCTCCAGATAAATTAATTAAATTTGCTTCCCTAACACCCTTTGTTTGCCCTTCAAAGTTAAGTTCAGTCACTTAGTAGGAGCTCTCTCTGTTTTCACAGATGGGTCATCATCAGGCAAAGGAAGTTATGTGATGGCCTCCTCTTCCTGAATACAAGATACAGGTCTTTCTTCTACACAAAAAACTGAATTACAAGCTGTCATATGGGCCTTGCAGGATCATTTATCCACTCCAGTTAACCTTGTTTTAGACAGCGCCTATATTTATGGTGTGATGCACCACATTGAAACTGCTATTACACACACTAGTCAAGAAGATCTCTTTCACTTATTTCACACACTCCAACTCGCCATTCAATCACACCATGTTCCCTGTTTTAATGGCCATTTATGCTCCCATTCCCAATTACCAGGGCCTCTCACTGAGGGAAACAATGCAATAGACACATTGCTGGCTACTGTCACTGTTACTCCCTCAGATGCCATTCAACAGGCTTCTGCCTCCCATGCCATGGTTCCATCAGAATGCTTCTGCCTTGCGCAAACAGTTCCAGTTGACCCGAGAACAGGCTAGACAAGTTGTCAAACAATGCTCCTCATGTGTAATACATCTTCCCTCACTTTCCATGGGGGTTAATCCCCGAGGCTTACACGTCAATCATCTTTGGCAGATGGATGTCACCCACATTTCTGAATTTGGCTCTCTATGCTGGGTCCATGTTTCAGTGGACACTTTCTCAGGATTTATCTTTGTTTCTGCTTGCACTGGTGAAGTGGCTAAACAGGTTATTGCTCACTGCTTGGATGCCTTTAGTGCCCTAGGTTACTCGTGGGCACTTAAGACTGACCATAGCCTGGCTTATGCAAGGGCTGCCTTCCAAAATTTTTGTAAAACTTTTCATGTTTCCTTTGCCACAGGAATTCCTTATAACCCTCAGGGTCAAGGAATTGTTGAGCATGCATACCACACACTCAAGATTCAATTACAAAAGCAAAAAGGTGAGATTTTTCCTCCAAAATTTACACCTCATAATAGACTTCATTTGGCTATATATAGTATTAATTTTTAAAAATTCTACTAAGGATGGTATCCCAGCAGCAGAAAGACAGTTTAATCAGGTAAAGAAAGGGGGGTTAAGAAGGAGGAAGGATCTTCTTACTGGACAATGGAAGTGTCCCAGCCTACTACTCACCTGGGGTAGAAGGTATGTTTTTATGTTTCCAGAGAATGCTGAACAGCCTATCTGGGTGCCAGAGCATGCTGTCTGGATATATCATGGACCCATACCCAGAGGGGAAGTTGATTCCACCTCTCAAGGAGCAGATGCTCAGTCCTATGACAGTGATGCCTTGGAGACCACGCCACAACTGATAGAAAAGGATGAACCTAGAGCCAACCTTAATTGACCCAAGATGCCCAGGAAATAGTAACCCAAAATAAAAAGGTCCAAATAGATGTTAGAAGTGCATGCTAAGTCCTATGACAAAAATATATGTTGACTATAGATAAGATTTTGCCTCTGTCAAATTCTTTTATAAGAGATCTCTGCTAATTGAGCTATAACAAATCTGACTAGTCTATTTAAAATTACAAATTCTACAATTGTAAGAAATGTATAATTCAATTTGGCTAAAATACATTGGAGTGCACTCTGATTGTGAAAGATGTTTGTAAATCTGTGTATCTGTTTGTCCATCTGTACAGTGTGTTAAGTTTTTGTTAGAAGTTGCTGAGCCAGTGATCACTAACACTGGTGGAGCCAATAGCACAAGTGACTATACAGGAGTGCCCAAGTGGCACAGAGTGCCTGAAAAATGCCCTGAGGGCATAGGGTTCTGGAGGTGACAGGGGTTTTTACCCCATGGACACGGGGTGTAAGAAGTGAGCTAGTTCAGCAAAGGGAAATGAAATAACCCCCAGGCCCTTGGAGAGTTCTTGTGGGCACAGACAACTCTGTATTTGTTTCTACATTTGTTTGAATCTGTACAGATCGTTTCCCTGTTTATCCATTTGTCCATTGTCTGTTTGTGAACAGCTGTTCTTTTGATTTTTAGCTCAGCAATTTTCCTTTTTCTTTTGCATTTATAGATGATTTAATCAAGGTTTATTTGAGTTATAGAATTGCAAAACAGGCTTCCTCCTGGGTTCCCAGTTAGTCTAATGAGGCTAAAGTCAGTTGTGTAAATGTAATGTACATTGTTGCTTATCATAATTTGAAAGTCTCTCATTGTTCAAAAATAATGTTAAATGTTACAATTAGAGTTTTCTTAAGAAAAAATCATTATAAAAATTATTAAACAAAAATCCCTTTGGGTTGGGGTTGTTGGATGGGACTTCAGTTGATGAATAAGAAAGTGACTACCTGGTAACATTTTGCCAGCTCTTCTTCATTGACTGGAGGCCCCAATGATTCCCATAGCCTTATGGGAGACACCCCAACAAAAGTTATATAAATGTTATTGCAATATGTTCATATTCATCCTCATTAAAGGAATAATAGAAAAGGTTTTGATTTTAAAAGTGCCCATACAAAGTTTTCATATGGTTATGACTAATGATTGTTCTTAACCTCATGATGTATTCATATATTCTTATCTTCAGATGTACAGGTCTTCAAGAAAAATGTTAGAAAGGGATTATTTATGGTGATAAAATTTTGTTTCAGATTCAGACCTCTGCCTTCAACAAATGCTTAGGAGATCCAAATCACCCTAAACATCAACAAGTTAGGCAAAATATTTTATGGATTAGATGGGGATGATTAACCAAAAAGGAGAAATCTGATGTCAAAATGAAAATTCAAGTTACAAAACGTCATCATGGTTTTTATGCTACAACATTGTATATGGTTTGATTTCTATGTAAAGTATGTAACTGTCTGTTAATATTCTACTGGTGTTCAAATGTTAAAACAGCCATGGTTGTTGAAAAATAATGATTCCATTTTATGTTGTAAGATGTTTGGTATTTAGATGAGAATGCCTATACCGCATTGTACTGTTATCAATCTTTTCTTCTGGAAGTTCAACAACTGAGGTTTGGAGACCAACAATTAGAGATACAGATGGGCTAAGAGGACAGCCATATTTTGACCCTAGCCCTCCAAGGTCAATGAGGACCCAGGACATGAGAGAACCTCTGCTGTGTCATCCTATATTTGGTGAGTCCCTGGTCTTCTGATCAAGAAGATTGCGTGAGCACTGAGGAAAGTGATCATCAGTATTTAGTGTGCCTAAGGAAAGTCACCAGCAGAAAAGATCTCCCAAGCTTTCACCAAAAGCAACTTGGTCAAGCAATGGCTGTGACTCATCCAAATGGCTGACAGATGGAAGAACTAAGAGGTGCTATAGCTGGTTCCAAGGTTCCTAAGGAGACTTAACTGACCTTGATAGATAACAAAAATTGATTGTTTTTAAAATAGGTGTCACCTTATCTTGGTCTTGAACATCCTGCAGAACATGTACAACTATTAGAGGTATATAAAACAATGCTGAAGTAATATGCTACAAAAGAAACTCAAGTCATTAATAGCTTTTGGCAATTGCCAGCTACACTGGTAGCTGACTGCTGCCACAGATTAATGGACTGCACAGGGTTTCAATTGTGGAATGCAGGGACTTAAAATCTATGGGCTGAACTTAAAATAAAAAGATCTACAGAGCTCTCCGACACAGCTCCTCCAGCTTCAACTGATCATCCATCCTGTGCAACAACAAAACAAAAGAGAGGGATATGTTGGGAGCCACTGAAGCTGAAAATTGACCTAGGGCATGACCCAGACGTGACCCTACCAGAAAACAAAGAGCTCCCTGGTCAGCCACGTGAAGAAGCTGATACAGCCCAGGAAAACACCAAGCCCCTAGACAATACAAGCAATGGGTTGCTAGGCAGAGGGACTGAAATTGACATCATCTTTCCCAGTATATAAATAAAGGTGCTACAGTGGTTGAACAGTTCCTTTCCTCCCATCAAGGAGGATAAGGGCTCCACCTGACCCCAGCTTTGTCTCTTCTTCATTTTTCTCATCCACTTGCTGGTCCTTAACCCCAAGAACCTCAGGAGCCACATTGGGTCACGGCATGCACCCACACCACCGTGCTACCTTTGCGACCACTGCCGACCCCAGGGAAAACCGTACCAATGGCCACTGCTGTCGACGACCCTCCCCATCTCCTAGACCAAGTACTTGATCTTCGGCTCCCACTCCTCCTCCCAGAACCTTGAACTGCAGTGGATTAACTGTTCTGAGTTGAAGGGAGGCTCAGCGACCTCTTACCCAAACAGAAGACCTCAGCAGGCTCTAATCACTATGCTCCTGTGCTTCTCCTGGCATTCTTCCTACAACTTCAACAACCAGTTGAAGTTACAGCTTCACTAATGTATGAGGTCACCACCAAGTTCTCTCACATTTACCTTCTTCATTGCCTGAAGTCATGTACTTGGTCACTTTCCAATGTCTTTGGGAAGATTTGTCATTAAATAAAGGACTGGAAAGGTTAGAATGCATCAGCATGGCAGTTTTCCTTTTTTTCAGCTTGTTAATTTTTTCCCTGACTTTTCACATTCAAAAATTTTCCTAAGGATGCAGCTCCATTGGTTTATTTTTTAATTTTTTAAATTTTGTTTTGGAGAGAATAGGGCTAAACGGGATGAAGCAGAGTGAACCCACTCAGAACAAAACTGTGAAAACAATATAGGACTTTGAAACAAGACAGTGCCCCATGGACACCTGGACTAATGTCACCAGCCTACCCCTTGGCCCAGGACTGCATAGTCCACCACACTGTGCTTCCTATGCACCCCGCAGATGCCTGGACTGATTTCACTAGCCTGCCCCTCATCCCAGGACTGTGTACATTGCTGCACTGCACTTCCTGCATGCACCGCAGACTGGCACCACCAGCCTGCCCCTTGGCCCAGGACCATGTACACCACTGTGCCATGCTTCCCACATGCCCAGTGGATGCCCAGACCCAGGACACCTGCTGGCCCCTCAGGAACATTCCCTACCTTCTGGACTTAATATTGCTGTTGATCTTCAACTCCCACCCTTTCTCCCAGAACCTTGGATTACAGTGGATTAACCATGCTAGCTTGATGGAAGATTCAGTAAATGCCTCACCCAAACAGAGGATCTCAGCAGGCTCAGTATGCCCCTAAAATAGAGGTGTACAATGGGTAAATAACACTAGTAGTAAAGCTCTCTCCAACTAACTGTAAGGCCTTGGTGAGTCTGGAAAGTGTGTGGGTGACTCCTTCCTCCACACAGTGAACATCGGGCAGGGTGAGGAGTGTGCCAATAAAGACTCCCCCAACTTGGAGAAAATCAGAAGGACTTATGAGACACACAGGCACACAATAGAGACACAGTAGGGCCTCAGTTGACATATTAAACACTATAGACAAGGAGATTTGGTGGCCTGAAATAACCTGAAGATAAAGTAACAGCAGGAACTAAAAGTTGACCTACATCAATACTACTAGACTTGATAGCCCAGGAAAAATATTGGACACACCCAACAGACCCTGCAGGGGGAAGTCAGGTGACTGGGCCACCTCTTCATTCTGGCACCCAGCAATTGGACAAATATCAGCCTTACAGTAGAACCCCAGGATAGACACTACCAACAGTTGACACTAGTGGGATTGAGGAACAAATATTAACCCGAAAGGGGAAAATGGTAAAACAAAAAAGCAAAATGTAATCTCAAACATCTAATTCACCAGGAGTAAGTACAGAAGTCATTGAAATAGAGGACTTCAAAAGTAACACATTGGAAATCTCTGAAAAGATAGCAAGTGAAATAAAAAAACAATTCCATGAGGCTATAGAGGAAATCAAATTAGAAATAATCTCTCATGTAAAGACAGAAATAACAACCTTAGTAAAGGAGTTGCTCAGTACAGCTAAAGAAGAAATAGATTTTTATAGGGTTTTTTTTAACTTAAAGAGAATAAAACAGGAAAAAGGTGGAAATATTACAGAATTTCAAGAAAAGAAGATAAACAGTAAGTAATCACTAGTTGATACATTACATATTGTTCTTTTAGAAATAGTTATTCAAGTTACAAAATTAAAGCACACAACGTGGACACTAAAGAAGTGAGAGTGCAAACATCTGTTCAACAATCCAACAAGAACCTAGAAATATTATCCATCCCACACACCTAAACATATATGCAGCTATATCTTTTATAGCACTTCCTATTTCCTCTTTTTTTACAATAGCAATTATGCTTTTAAAAAATTTTACTTAAAGAGAAGAAAAAAAGCAAAACAGACAAAAAGGGTAGCCACAATAGAGAATTCTAAAAGAAAGAAAGAAAAAGGAGAATGAGAAAAAACCCACTAAGAAATCAGTAATTTATAAATTACATTCTGTCATCCTGGATGTAGTTGTTCAAGTTACAAGGTTAAAGGGTACATAGGAAATATTCAAACAGTCAGACTACAAACAGTTCTGCTCAATGATCCAAGAAAGATTCAGCAATATGGTCATCTATTTTACACACTCAAACATTCATGCGGTTATATCCCTCAATGCACTTTCTTTTCCTCTCTTTTTTACTATAGCAATTACACATTTTGGTTTTATTACTCTTGTAGTTCTTATTTACTTTTTACACTAGAGACACAATATGATATTTATAAATATGATTCTTATTTATTTCACTAATGAGCATAATCTCAAGTTGTTTCCATTTGCCTATAAAGGCCTCAGGATCAACCTTTTAAGAAATAGATTTTTTAAAAGTACAGGAGCATGGGAAACTGACTGAAACCTTGAATGAACAATATGGAAAACAAGCAGAATTCATGAAACAAACTCCAAGAGACATCCACCAAACAAAAAATTCTATTGAAAGCTGGCAAAACCATTTAAATGAAGCTGAGAATAGAATTTTGGACCTTGAGGACAGGGATCACAACAAGTGATCATGAAAGGCTAGAACTTATAAAAATAACAAAGAAGCATGAAATAATAATCCAGAAGCTTCAAGATGATGCCAAGAGATACAATATAAGATTAATAGGCATCAGTGAAGATGCAGGAGTTACTACAAATTACATAACTAAAATATTCACAGAACTAATAGCAGACAATATCCCAAACATGGGAAAATATCTACTATGAAGCTATGTGAGGCATACAAAATACCAAACAATCACAACCAACATAAATCTACAACCACCCATATAATAACTAAGATCCTAGGCATACAACATAAAAACAGAATACTAAAAGCTGTTTGACAAACGCACAACTCACCTATCAAGGAAAGACCACTAGATTCATGGCAGACTTTTCAGCACAAACTTTCAAGTCAAGAAGAGCTTGGAGTGAGGTATTTCAAGCCCTTTAAGAAAGCAACCTTTAACCCAGACTGATGTACCCAGCAAAACTTTCATTCAAATTTAATGGAGAAGCAAGATATTTCTATGACAAAGAACAACTGAAGAAATTCATGTTCACCAAACCAACCCTAGAAAGAGTATTGAACGACATACTAGATAGAGATAAATATGACCACAATCTGCAGAACAACAACTGAAAGAAACCACCAGATAGGACAAGCAATTAAACAAGGATGAAAAGCAGAAAACAAACAACTGGAACGCAACATGGCAAAGTCAAGCCAGTACATGTCAGTTATATCCATAGATGTAAGTGGCCTCAATTCACCTATCAAAAGAAATAGGTTGACAGAATGGATCAAGAAACATGATCCCACAATATGCTGTATACAAGAAACATATCTAATCCAATAGGAAACTCATAGATTAAAAGTCAATGGATTGGGAAAGAGTACTCCATGCATCAGGAACCCAGAAAAAAGCAGGGGTAACTATTGTATTTGCAGACAACATGAACTTCAAACATAAATTGATTAAAAGAGATAAACAAGGTCACTACATACTCATTGGTGCAAAAGTACAAGAGGAAGAACTAATAATTATGAATATATATGCACCAAATACAGGAGCACCCAACTGTATAAGACAAATACTAATGGATATGAAAAACCAAATACACAAGAACACAATTATAACAGGGGACCTTAATACCTCGTTGTCACAAAGAGATAGATTAACTAGACCAAAAGTCAGCAAAGAAATAATAGAACTGAATCATATCTGTGAGCAATTGGACTTAGTAGATGTTTCTAGAGTGTAATATCTGACCACAGCACACTGAAATTGGAATTTAATGGCAAAAGGAATGACAAAACCTGCATAAACATATGGCAATTAAGTAACTACATTCTGAACAACCAGTGGGCTACAGATGAAATTAAAGAAGAAATAAAGCAATACCTACAATTCAATGAAAATGCAGAAACAACATACTGTAATGTGTAGAATGCAATGAAAAGGGTCTTAAGAAGGTCATACATAGCAATAAATAGTAATATCAAGAAAACAGAACAAGCATAAATAAACAACCTAATGTTTCACCTCAAGCTTCTAGCAAAAGAGGAGCAAGTTAAACCCAAAGCTCATAAAAGAGAGGAAACAAAGAAAAACCCAAACTCATGCAAAAAGGACTGAAAAGAGAGAAATTACCACACATCCCATGCAAATTCAAAAGATCATGGATGCAAAATTTGAAAATCTCTACTCACATAGAGTGGAAAACACAGAGGAAATGGACAGATTTCTAGAAACATATGAACTACCAAAGCTCAACCAAGAAGATATAGCAATTTTGCATAACCCAATATCAATATTGACATTGAAAATGTAATTAAAAACTTACCAACAAAGAAAAGCCCAGGTCCTGATGGATTCATGGCTGACTTTTACAAGACATTTAGAGAGGATTTGATGCCAATACTCCTTAAACTCTTCAATGAAATTGAAAAGGAAGCAATCTGCCCTAAATCATTCCTGGAAGCAAGTATTACTCTGATACCAAAACAAGAGAAAGACCCAACCAAAAAGGAGAACTATAGGCCAATCTCACTAATGAACACTAATGCAAAGATTCTCAATAAAATACTGGCAAGTAGAATGCAGCAAATCATCAAAAAGATTATACATCATGACCAAGTAGGGTTCATTCTAGGAATGCAGGGATGGTTTAACATATGCAAATCAATAAATGTAATACACCACATCAATAGAGCCAAAAACAAAAACCACATGGTCATCTCAATAGATGCAGAGAAAGCTTTTGATAAAGTCCAACACATGTTCATGATAAAAACCCTTCAGAAACTCACAATACACATCTACCTCAATCTTATAAAGGCCATCTATCACAAACAAATAGCCAATATTGTACTAAACAGACCTCCCCCTCAAAAAAGCTTTCACTTTAAAATCAGGATAAAGACAAAGCTCAATGAATCCGGCTGCAATTTTGGCTCTGGGATTATCCTGCCGGAGTCCAAAATGACCCTTGGGTAATTGCCCACTCCTGCAGGAGGACTGAGTCCCCCACACTGACCAGCAGCCAGTGCAGTTCTCTGGTCCGCTGCCTCCCTCTGCCACCGTGTCTCCCTGAAGAGGCTTTCAGGTTTGTCAGCCACCAGCTGTACTGTGATCATGCATCTCAAGGTTCCAACAGTGCTTCTTACATGGTGGTTCTGGTTCCAGTTGAAAGCACCACCAACTCCTGCCTTCTTCTGTTTAAGTTTTTTTTTTCTTTCTTTTTAAATTTTCTCTGTGGTTTTCAATTCTCACCTTAGTTTCTTCCTGGGTCAAAGGGACCCACTTCCTTCCTTCTTGTCTTCTCCAGAATGCTATATCCATCACCTGGACTGTTTTTCCCAAAGAGGCTGTTTATTTTGCTGCTTACTGTTCCACCATCTTCCCAACTCTCTCTGTAGGACTTGTTTTTAAATGTATGTGCATTCTTTTCCCTTGTTCATTTCTCTTGTGTTACAAGGGCTTCAATCATGAAGCCAGAGATGGATAAAGAGAAATTATTTTGTCTCCTGTAATATGCTACCATATTGAGCATTGTTATTGCTGAGAAACCTGAATTGGCATATTTATTTTGATTCTTGCTTTGGTTATTGCCATTTAGATATCTAAGCTTGTGGTGATTCATGCTATTAATAACCCCACTTTCCAGTCCTCCTTATAGCCAGATAGGCAGATAACCTTGCTTTTATTATGGAAAGACTAGCATCTACTTCCTTATCCCTTGAACCTGAGTTGCACTTTAAATTTGATTTGGCAAATATCTTATTTTTCTCATTACCAAGACAAAATACTGCACACCCACAAATTAAAGAAAGAAAGCTGTATTTAGATCAGTTTGTACAGATTTCATTCCACTGTCTGCTGAGCTAAAAGCAGGGTAGCATGGCAAGGGGCATCAGAGAGGATAAAGACCTATTGACATGGCAGGTGAAAGGTGGCAGCAGTAAGTAGCATGCCTGCCTTTTTCTTGTCCCTTTATTTTCTGTCAAGGTTACAAGCTTATTGATTGGTGCCACCCACAGGAATGATGGGACTTCTGTTATCCACACCTTTAATCCCACTGTTATACACTTAATCCATATCCACACACTTTAGATCCAGCAAGATCCAAAAAGCCTGACACATTCATTCATGCATGAGGCTTAGGGAGATATCTAGATAAAAACCATAACAGTAAATTAGGGTTAGTTACCAGTTGGAGTACAGCAGAACTTAAGGGGAAAATGTCTGTATTTCTATTAGTCTCTTGCTCTTCTGAAATTACCTGAAAAGCAGGGCCCTGTGGAAGAACAGTCAAGTGGAGGAAGATCAAGTGCTTCATGTATTGTCACTACTGCCATCCTCACCAGCACAGCTGGGTGAGCCTCAGACTTACAGAGTGCAGTTAAGGCCAGACCTGTCTACCCAAGTTCAGTGAGGTCTCCAAAAATCACTGCCTGGAGACAGGAACAAATAGGTGCTATTTCTCTAAAGCCACCTAGTAAACTGATACAAGCATAAATTTTACATGCAATTGTATCACCCTTGTAATTTACAAGTGTAAATTTTATATGTAATTATTATCTTTTTTCTGTTATCTATATTTTATTTTCTAATGAAAACTAATGAGACTCATAAAACCTATTTTTGATTATCAGTGAATTTCCAGAACACATTTCAGATTCTTAAACTATGGTATACTTATGGTTGGATGCTAAAATATAGAAACAGTCCCCCTTAAAATTTTTTTAGAAAGATGGCGGGTCAATAAACAACAGGATACAGAGCCTCCCCTGAGAGAGACAACTCATGTTCGAATAAAACATCCTGGAGAGGTCTGGACAAAGGCAGATGGATCCTTTTGACCCAGGAAAAACTAAAGGCAACAGAGCTGGTCAATCATGCAGTCCCTGGGTTACCATTGGAGAAGCTAAGATTAGTTGCCACATTGCTTTCGAGCCTCCTGAATTCATGCCACCACAACTGGCCGGAGCACCCCAAGCTTCCGTAGCCACAATACACTGTAGCAGTGACCCACTGGAGCCACGCAAAATTGTGCTGCTGTGAGTAGCTGGTTGAGCTGAAGATGGAGGTCAGCAAGCCCAATGGAGAATGGAGCCAGCAAGAGACCTGCATTAACCCACAGTGAGTGCTGGGAATCAGACTCCCCCATGGGAAGGGGGTGACCAAATGAACGACTTGTTTGAATTGGTCAGGAGAAGCCTGAACTAGGAATGACAGTGACTTCAGTTGGTTACTCCTTTCCCAGGGCCAATTGGTGGGATCTTCTTGGCCTGGGTCATGCCCCTGGCCAGGAACCAATAAGTTGTCCCAAACTGATTCTCTATGACTGGCACACACTAACCTGGTGAAGGCCCCCAAAGGTTGACTGGCCTGGTAGGGAGCGGCCAGCATATGCTGCCCCTGCTTGCACTTCAATGACAAAAAGCACACTGGAGAGGGCAGAAATCCTTACCCAGCATGCTTCAGAAGAACCATAACCAATAAGGAAAGGGGCTGGGACCACCACTATACACCTTTATGGAAGAAACCAAACACATGACAAGAGAAAGGAACAAGAAAAAGTCCCCAACCCAAAACCCTGAGAACATTGATACAGGAGAGGGAAATACAAAAGAGATTGAGGACAACAAACATGCAACATCAGAGACGGAATCAATGGACATTAACAGAGATCTTTGGGACCTTGTAGACAAGCTCAAAACTGAAATATTAAATCAGGTAAAGCAAGATATAAGTAAATTAATAAAAGAAATGTTAATCACCTCTCAAGCAGACACAGATGGAAAAGGGAGGAACACAAAAATAGGAGAGAAACATTCAGTAAAGTACATAAAGAAAACCTAGAATACATGAAGCAGATTCAAGGAGATTTCCAGGAAATTAAAAACTCCATTGAAAGCTGGAAAAATTGCTTGATCAACTATCAAAACCTGAAGACAAGTTTGCAATGCATGCTCATGAAAGAAAAGATCTCTTAAAAATAACAAGGAAACAGGCAGTAACAATACAAAGGCTAGAAGACAACAAGAAAACCTATCACTTTAGAATAAGAATAAGAAATGTGAGTGAAGAAGCAGGAGGAAAAACAAAGGAATTATAAAGTCTATTCATGGAAATAATTAAGGAAAACTTCCCAAGCATAGGAAAGGAAAATGATATTTGGATATATGAGGCATACAGAACTCCAGCCAGCTACAACCAAAATAGAGCTACACCCAGACATATAAGAATCAAGATACCAGAAATTCAATATAAAAACAGAACATTAAAAGCTGTCAGAGAAAAGAAAAGAAAAGAAAAGTAAAGGCTTAGCTTAAATAAAGTGTCTGATTTGCATTCAGTTAATGTGAGATGGAAACTTGCAGTCAGATCCCTTATAAAGGAAAACCCATCAAATTCACAACAGACTTCTCCACACAGATCATCAAATCAAGAAGAGCTTGGAGTGAAGTATTCCAAGCCCTGAAAAAAAAAATAACCCCCAGCCCAAATTGATGTACCCTGCAAAACTGTCACTAGAAATTAATAGAGAAACAAGATGCTTCCATGACAAAGAGGAACTGGGGGAATTTGTGCCCACCAATCCAACCCTGCAGAGAATATTGAAGGACATTCTAGAGAGAGATAAAAAATACCAGCATTTCAGGAACAGTGCCAGAGAGGCCTCAAGGAATGGAGCAGGCAGTAGAATGAAGGAGAAAAGTAGACAACCATTTCAGAAAAATAGCATGGCAGAAATGAGGCAGAGAAGGTTGGCTATAATCTCTAACATAGATGGCCTTGATACACACACACACACACACACACACACACACACACACAAGAAATAAAGGCAGAATAGATCAGGAGGTAGGGTCCATCAAGATGCTCTGTATAGGATATATAATCAACCTGAAAGAGGGTTTATGGACTGAAAATTAAATATGAGAAAACAATGCTCTATGTGACAGGGAACCAGAGAGAAATAAGGGCAACTCAACCAGCACCTGCAGATCGGTTGAAAAGACAGGATACTTATGTGCAGTAGAGAACTCCTCAGGTATAATGAAGGAAAACCTTGAGGCTTTTGTAGGTAAAGGAATACAACTTGAGGTCAAGTCCAGGAGTGAGAAGGTTAGGAACCACTTAGTTAAATAACAGGTTGCACTCCCAATCTAAAACCTGAGGGAGCTGGTGGGATGCAAAATGCACAGCACCCTGTGGGAGTGAAAGGGGAGGAATAGTCTAAAAAAAGGCAGAGGATATTGTTAATGGTGTATCAGGATTTAAAACCCACATTACTCACACCACTCTGTTTAGATGGATTATATTCTTTTCCAGTTTGTCTAATTGTCCTATATTTGAGGGCACAGGCAGCTACCCCAAAATAGCAGGTTTTGGTATGGTAACCATCCTTAATTTCTTGTTAACTTAATCTGAAGCCCTGTATTTACCATGACTGATCTTGGTTGAATCTGGTTTGTATTGACAAATTTTATTCAAAGCTGTTATGATTGATAATATCAAGTCTGAGAGTATAGGCAACTACACTGAAGATGACAAGAGTCACTAGGATACCCACTCTGGTTTGATTATTACCTGCCTTTCAAGTTTTACATTGTCTACAATGTTTTGTTTTTACTAATATTGTTATGTACTGCTATATTCAATTATACTGCTATATTCAAATATACCTGATGATATAGACAGTTCTATTGAAGAGAACTAGAAGAAGCATGGTAACAATGGTAGATCACCTTATACTGTGTTTTTATATGACTTTTTGGTTTCATGTGTTCATAGGAATTTGTTTTGTTTTATCTTGCTATGCTTTTCCCTCTAATACAAAAAGGATAGAAATACATGTAAAGAGTCATGCATGCATAGCTTTTTATAGTCTCTCTGTTTGAATGTCTACTTTGTATGCTTTAATTTTGTAAGTTGAGCAACAATTTCTAAGAGGACAATATGTAATTTATCAACTATCAATTTCTTTCTGTTTATTTCTTTTTAAATTATGCATTATTTCTACAGTTTTCCTGTTTTTTCTCTTTAAATGAGTGAAAAAATTAGAAAACAAATTGAAAAATTAAATTTGTAAGAAATTAAAAAAAGAAAAAGTCAACCTTTTTCCATCAAGATAAGAAAATATTGGGCCAGGGATATAGCTCAGTGGTACAGCACCTGCCTGCCAAGCACAAAGTCCTGAGTTTGACTTCCAGAACAACAACAACAACAACAACAACAACAACAAAAATTAGTCCCTTCATATCAATAATATTTCCTATTTATCTATTAGAAATTCTGGTTATTATATAGTTATGTCCCAGAATTGGAAATACCTCAAAAACAGAGAATGGCAATTTGATTTTTTATAAGTTTTGCACAAAACTGTGCTGGTTTGAAATTTTAGTGAATAAGAAGCCATGTTAGTTGTGAAGAAAGCTTCTCATAGTCCTGCTCTTTAGAAGAGCATCTTCCCTTCTAGGTATGGAAATGTGGCTTCCACACCAAGCTTGCAGAGAGTTCAAGGCCAGCTGGACTACATAGTGAGTTCAATGCCAGCCTGAATTATACAGCAAAACACTGTCTCAAAAGGAAAGGGACTTCCAGAAAGATGGAGGAGTTGTGAATAGAAGAAAAAGACTCTCCAGGATTTAGTGTTCAGACACTGGGATATAGAATTGTGAGGAAGAGAAGAAGGAGTGAAGTGGGTCCCTGAAATGCAAGAAGGATCTGAAGTGAAAATTTAAGCCCACGGGGAAAGTAAAGAGTGAGACTACAATGAAGAAGGAAGTAGGAGGCTGTGCTTTCTCCTTGAGCCCAGATCACTGTGTGGAAAAGGCAGCTTGAACCTGCAGAAACATAGTGACTACTGGCAATCCCAGAGACCTCCAAAGAGAGACAAATCAGTGGAACAGAGCAGTGGATGCAGCAGACTGAAGTGGCTGGTGAGTAATTCAGATTCAGACATCCCAGGAGAGTGTGATTAGCCAGTATCCAACTTTAAGAGGGCCTGACTGGGCTCAGAACTCAGAACACCTGCAGGCTTGTTCCATCTAGCAGCTGCCAGTGTCAGGGTGACACTGCCAAGTTCAAGTTGCAAGGAGGTCACTTTGAGGGCAGTGACAGTAGAGATGGGCCTGGAAGTAGACTTTGTCTTATTTTCTTTTTTCTTTCTTTTTTTTTGTTTCTTCCTATTTGTTCTTGTTTTATGAGTGTGAACATGGCTTCTACTTTTTAAAATTGTTCTCTTCTCTTTGTTTCTTGCTTCTATATTCCCCTCCTGGAAAAGGAGGTTCCCAAAGTTTACACATTCTTCCTTTGTCCTCCCACCTTGCTTCTAAACTCTTTCTCCCCTTCTATTTCTCTATTTTCCCCTGAGGTATTTAGCTCAGTGGTTCAAGCACTTGCCTGGTAAGTGTGAGATCCTAAGTTTGATCCCCAGTACCCTCCCCAAAAGGCAGGTTAACATTTTCCAGAGTTTGTCATTTTCTAGGTTGTGTTTGATATTATTGTTACTTCTGATTGTATTACATTAGCCAAGGTGACATAATTATACTAATCAATTGTTCTTCCAGTTACACCAAGACTGAAATTGCCTAAGGGCCATAAACAATACTATGTGCCAGGGCCAAAGAAGCAGAGCCTGAGCTAAGTAGGCAGCAACTTCTCATCTCCAATAAATTGAACAGGTAGGATTTTGCAACAATCTCCAAACCTAAAAGTCAGCCACATCTACAAGGTATCTCTGAAAAATAGTAATTTCCTAAGAGTTCTAAAAACTATCAATGAAGCTACTTAACACAACAAATTCACAAGAATCAACCCGAGGATTAAACTTAAAAAATAGAAAATGAGAGGATATTAAACAAGATGCAGTCACAGACTTTCACCTCACAAAGGGAAACCCAAGGGGCAAGGAGGTGGAATGATTCAAAACCCACAGAATTGGACTCCCCCATGTGGTAATGATAGATGTAACCAAACAGATGAACAAGGCTCTAGAAAAAATTAAATAAGAAATAATTTCTCAGATAACTACAGAAATGGTGATCATAATGAAAGATATGCTTAGTGACTCTAGAGCACATAAAAATTTAAAAAATGGAGGAGCTTAAGAAAATAATGCAAATCATGAACACCCAACATAAGAAAGAAATAGAATGCACAAAACAGACTCAGATAGATATCCATGAGATTAAAAATTCCACTGAACTTATATGCAGAAGAATGAACCAATGTGAGGACAGAATACCAAACATGCAAGACAAGATTGTAAGTAGCAATTGAGAAAGGCAAGACTTTTTAACAGAATCTAATGACAGACTTTCAAAACTTGAAAATAGATTTGCAGTATGTGATTGCAAAAGGAAAGATCTTTTAAAAATAACAAGGAACCAGGAAGTAACAATACAAAGGCTAGAAGATGACAAGAGGATTTATAACTTAAGAATAAAAAACAGGCATGAAGAAGCAGGGGTAAACACAAATGGAATACAAAGTCTATTCACAGAAATAATTAAGAAATACCTCCCAAGCATAGGAAAAGGAAATTATATTCAGATATGTGAGGCATACAGAACTCCAGCAAGCTACAACAAAAACAGATCTATACCCAGACATATAATAATCAAAATCCCAGAAATTCATCACAAGAACAGAATATTAAAAGTGGTCAGAGAAAAGAAACAGATCACCTATAAAGGAAAACCCATCAAAATCACAACAGACTTCTTGACACAAAATATCAAATCAAGAACAGCTTGAAGTGAACTATTCCAAGCCCTGAAAGAAAATAACCTCCAACTCAGGTTGATGTACTCTGCAAAAATATCGCTCAACAATTTGAGACTATCCTCATTAGTGAAATAAATAAGAATCATATTTATAAATATCATATTGTGTCTCTAGTGTAAAAAGTAAATAACTACAAGAGTAATAAAACCAAAATGTGTAATTGCTATTGCAAAAAAGAGAGGAAAAGAAAGTGCTCTAAGGGATATAACTGCATGTATGTTTGAGTGTGTAAAATAGAAGACCATATTGCTGAATCTTTGTTGGATCTTTGAGCACAACTGTTTGTAGTCTGACTGTTTGAATGTCTACTATGTACCCTTTAACTTTGTAACTTGAACAACTGCATCCAGGATGACATTATGTAATTTATAAACTATTGATTTCTTAGTGGGGCTTTTTCTCATTTTCCTTTTTTTCTTTCTTTTTGTTTTTTGTTTTTTTTTTAGAATTCTGTATTGTTGCTACTGTTTTTTCTGTTTTGCTTTTTTTCTCTTTAAATAAAATTTTAAAAAAGTATAATTGCTATTGTAAAAAAGAGGAAATAGGAAGCACTATAAAGGATATAGCTGCATGTATGCTTAGGTGTGTAGGATTGATAACCATATTTCTAGGTTCTTGTTGGATTGTTGAACAGGTCTGTTTGCACTCTCACTGCTTGAGTGTCCACTTTGTGTGCTTTAATTTTGTAACTTGAAAAACTCTTTCTAAAAGAACAATATGTAATTTATCAAGTAGTGATTTCTTACTGTTTATCTTTTCTTGAAATTCTGTAATATTTCTATCCTTTTTCTGTTTTTTTCTCTTTAAATAAAAAAATAAAAAAATCACTCAAAATTAAAGGAGAAACAAGATGTTTTCATTACAAAGAGGAACTGGGGGAGTTTGTGACCACCAATGCAATCCTACAAAAAATATTGAAAGACATTCTAGAGAGAGAAAAGAAAATCACCAGGATTCCAGGAACAATGCCAGAAAGGCCTCAATAAATGGGGCAGACAGTGGAATGCAGGAGAAAAGTAAACAACAATGACAGAAAAATAGCATAGCAGAGATGAGGCTGAGAAGACTGGGTATAATCTCTAACACAGATGGCCTGGATACACTAACAAAAGGAAACACAGGCTGAGTAGATCAGGAGATAGGGTCCATTGAGACGCTCTAAATAGGAAATATAACCAACATGAGAGAGGGTTAATGAACTGAAAGTCAAAGGTGAGAAAACAATACTCTATGTGACAGGGAACCAGAGAGAAATAGGGACAGTTCATCCAGCAGCTGCAGATAGGTTGGAGACCCATGACACTTTTGTGCAGTGGAAAACTACTCAGCTATAAGGAAGGAAAACCTTGAAGCTTTAGTAAATAAAGGAATACTACTCATGATCAAGGTCAGCAGTAAAAAGGTTCAGAACTACTTAGGTAAATAGTGGTTTGACCCTCAATGTAAAAACTAAAGGAGCTAGTGGAACCTGAAATGTACAAAGCACCCTGGGAAAGTGAAAGGCGACGAATTGTCTAAAAAGGCAGGCAGAAGACATTACTAATAGTATAACAGGATTTAAAAGCCACATTATTCTTATTGCTCTGTTTAGTTTGATTTTATTCTGTTCTAGTCTGTCTACTCGTACTAGATTTGAATGCACAGACAGCTACCCCCAAAATAGGATATACTATGGTAACTCTTCTTAATTTCCTATTAACTTGAACTGAAGCCCTGTATTACTTAGACTCTCTTACTGGGACTGATCTTGAATCTGGTTTGTTAGATCACTGTTTTGTCTTGACTGATTTTATTCGAATCTGGTATGCTTGATAGTATCAAGTAGAGAGACAAGTACTCTGAAGATGAAAAGATTCAATAAGATACCCATTTTGGCTTGATTAGTAACTGCTTTTGAAGTCTTATAGCATCTCCAATGTTTTGTTTTTATTAATATTGCTATGTACTGCTATGTTCAATTACACTATGCCTTATGATATAGACAATTCTATTGAAAAGAACAAGAGACCTCATAGTAACTACTTCAGATCACCTAGTATTGTGGTTTTATATGTCTTTTTATTTTGTGTTTTTCTAGGAATTTGTTTTGTTGTCATGGATTGATTTTTTTCCCCCTCTAATACAGAAAGGATAGGTATACATGTAGAGTCTCATAGATGTGTAGAATTTCTAACAGTATATGAGAGTTGATTGTAGTTATTATAAGAGAGGAAAAGAAAGTTTTTCTAAAGGATATAATGGCATGTATGTTTAAGTGTGTAAGATTGATAACCATATTACTAAATTTTTGTTGGAAAGGTGAACAGAACTGTTTGCAGTCTCACTGTTTAAATGTCCACTTTGTCTGCTTTATTTATGTAACTTAAACAATTACTTCTAAGATGAAAATATGTAATTATCAACTAGCGACTTCTTAATTTTTTTGAAATTATGTATTTCTTCCCTCTTTCTGTTTCGTTTTTTCTTTAAATAAAAAGGAAGTTGAAACAGTAATATTTATGGCCTTATAAAGGTATATGTAAAGAAACTTGGAATAAATACAAAAAACTCTCATTTTAAAAAGAAAGATGTTACATGAGGTGAGAAGAAAGCCACAAAACCACAGTGGTGATCCATTCAGTACATGGATCTCTCTGCCAAATGTCCCCCAGTTTGGTACAAGTCAGTGTGTAGTTGTCAACTCCAGAAGTTCTAAGAACTGGGTGTAGTCTCCTTTACTGACTTGGGAGAAAAGGGCAATTACCAGTAATAAAATTCATAGAAATAGGGAGACTGGGAGTCTTCACATAGAGTCTCACAGTGATGTAAGTTCCCTTGGGGTGGCTCTTGGGGACTGGGAAGCTATGCCCAGAGGCTTGCCCATACCCAAACACAATCTCTGAGGTCCACAGGGACTGGGAATATGTACCCAGCCACCTGTAGTCCACCAGAAACTCTTGGTGATGCTCTCAGGGACTGGGAAGATACACTCTGTGGCCCACCCACACCCAAACACCATCTCTGAGGCCTGTAGGGACCAGGAGTCTGCACTCAGCTGTCTACTGTCATCCAAGAACCCTTGGGTCTGTGAACCTGTGCCCAGTGACATAGCTATCTGGGAACACTCAGTGAGGCCTGCTAGGCCTGGAAGTCTGCACTTAATGAATGATCCACACCTGGGAACTATCTCTGAGACCCACAGGACTGGGAACTTGTGACAAGCAACTTGCAGTCATTCTGGAACCCTCACAGAAGCTGATGGGACCTATTGTCTGTGCCTAATGACCCAGAACCAACAGCAACCCTCAGTGAGTCCCACTGCCTGATGGCCCACCAGAACAGGAAGCAACTAGGACTTAGTATCTGGCTGATTCAGAGAGACACAGGAAAATGAAAAATGAAAGAACAAAATGCAGTCTCAAACTTCCTACGCATCCAGATCAAATTCATAGACATGGATCAATTTGGAAATCACAAACCTGAAATCTGAAACAGTAGCAATGGAAGTAAAGAAACAACTCCAGGAAGCCATAAAGGAAATCAGATCAGAAATAATTGCTCAGGTAAAAACATAAATGATAAACATAATGAAAGAATTGGTGACTATTTCAAAAGAAGACAGATAAACAAATAGAGGAGAATAGGAAATTGATGGAAACCTTGAATGAACAATACAGGCAACAATTTAAATATATGAAACAGATTCAAGGAGATCAAAATAAACAATTCCATTGAAAGCTGCCAAAACTGCATGAATGAAACTGAAGATAGACTCTGAGACCTCTAAGACATGATTGTGACTAGTGATTGTGAAAGGAAACAGCCCTTAAAAATAACCAGGATTCAGGAAATAACAATTCAACAGCTGCAAGATGATGCAAAGAGAAACAATGTAAGACTGATAGGTGTCAACAAAAAAGGACACAACACAAATGACACATAAAGAGTATTTACAAACATAATAGCAGGAAATTTCCCATACATGGGAAAAGAACCTGACACACTCAGAAGTGAAGTATATAGAACTCCAATTAGCCACAACTAAAATAAATCTACAACTCAACATATAATAATCAAGACCCCAGAAATTCAGCATAAGTACAGAATATTAAAAGCAGCTAGAGAAAACAAACAGATCACCTATAAAGCAAGGTCTATTGGAATCACAGCAGACTTCTCAACACAAACCTTCAAGTCAAGAAGAGCATGCAGTAAAGTATTCAAGTACTGAAAGAAAACAACTTCCAAACCACATTGCTGTACCTTGCAGTGTGCAAAACTATCTTTCAAAATCAGTGGAGAAATAAGATGCTTCTACTACAAAGAACAACTGAAGAACTTCATGACAATATAATTAATCCTACAAAGAGTGCTGAAAGATATTCTAGAAAGAGATAGAAATGATTACAATTCCAAGAACAACAGTATAAAGAAGAAGCAACCAAAAAGCAGAACAAGCAATTAAACAGCGGGATAAAAGTAGGGAGCCAACAACAGAAAGATAACATGAGAAAGATAAGCCAATACACATCAGTTAAAAGCATTAATGCAAATGGACTTAATTCATCAATCAAAAGAAACAGACTGGCAAAGTGGATTAAGAAACAAGATCCAACATTATGCTGTATATGCAAAACACATTTAACTGAAAATGACATTCATAGACTGAAAGTCAAAGGATGGAAAACAACACTCCATGGGACAAGAAGCCAGAAAAAAGCAAGGGTAGCAATTCTGTTGCAGACAGTTTGAACTTCAAACCAAAAGAGATAAAGAAGGTCACTACATACTTGTTAGGGGAAAAATTCAAGAGAAATAGATAACAAACATAAATATATATGCACCAAATATGCAAGCACCCAACTATAAAAGACAAATCACAATAGACGAGAAAAGTCAAATAAGCAATAGTGCAATCATAATTGGGGACATTAACACTCCATTGTTACAAAGAGACAGATCAACTAAACAAAAATATCAACAAACAAATAATAGAATTGAATCAAATTTGTGAAGAAATAGACTTAGCAGTTATATACTGAGTATTTCACCCAGCAACATTAGAATATATATTATCTAAAAGAGAACATATACTAGCTCATAGAACACACTTAAGTAAATGCAAAAAATCAAAATTATCCCATGCATGCTATCTAACTATAGTGCCAGGACTTTGGAAATTAATTACAAAAGAACTTACAAAAACTCCAAAAAAACATGGAAATTAAATAATACCTTCCTGAATAATCAATGGGTCACAGAGGAAATTAAGGATGAAATTAAACAATATCTAGAAGCAAGCAAAAATGTAAATATAACTTACTGGAACCTGTAAGATTCAATGAAATCGTGCCTCAGAGGGAAATTTATTGTGGTGAATTCTCACATCAGAAAAGCAGAACAAACTGAAATAAACAATGTTATGCTACATCTGCTATATCTAGGAAAAAGAAGAACAAGTCAATTCCATAGCCCAAAAAAGGGAGGAAATTATAAATTCCAGAGCTGAAATTAATACAATTAAGACAAGAAAACAATATAAATAAATGAATCAAAGAGTTGGTTATTTGAAAGAATAAATAAAATTAATAAACCCCTAGCAAACCTTCTCAAAAAAGGAAATAAAATCTGAAATTCATACAATAAGAAATGAAAAAGATGAAACTCTGTGGAAATATAGAAGATCATCAATACCTACTTAGAAAACTTTTACTCTCATAGATTTGGTAACACAAGAAATTGGAAGATCCAGGCCTGCACAATGAGGGGAGTTTCAGTTCACTAGTGCTGTCCGGGGAGATTTTGGGACATCACTCCTGGAGTTTGTGTGCTTGCCCAGCACCCTAAGACAATGGACTAGCTTGGAAAGGTTTTGTGGACTTGAGTGGACTATGCCCAGTGACCTTTGTTCAACCAGGGGACCAGGCCCACCCTGAAAGAGGAGCCAAGGCTGCATGAGTACTGGGAGCTGAGGGCCCAGGAGGTGATTTCCAACACTCCCAGGGAAAGTTTTGGAACATTGCTCAAAACATGGAAATATAGGAAAATGGCAAAATGAAAGACCAAAATTAATCTTAAACCTCCAGCCCATGCCAAGAAAGCCTGGAAGGCATGTACATAGAAGAAAATAATAGTCATATCTCTGAAATACCTGAAATGATATCAACTGAAGTAAAGAAGCAAGTACGGGAAGCTATGAAGGAACTCAAATCAGAAATATTGTCCTAGGTAAAAGAAGAAGTGATAAAAGAAGTGAAAGAAATAGTGAATGTGTCTAAAGAAGACAGAGCTAAAAAATTAGAGGAACAAAGCAAAAAGAAAGAATCCCTGAATGAACAGTATAAGAAACAAATAGAATACATGAAGCAAATTCAAAGAGATATACAGGAAATCAAAAATTCTATTGAAAGTTGCCAAAAATGCCTCAATAAAAGTGAAGATAGAATTTCAGACATCAAAGATAAGATTGCAGCTAGTGAAGAGGAAAGGAAAGATCTTATAAAAATAACAAGGAATCAGGAGATAACAATTCAACAGTTGCAAGATGATGCAAAGAAAACCAACATAAGATTAATAGGGATAAATTAAAAAGAAGGGAACAACACAAATTATATCCAGAGGCTATTTACAGAAGTAATAGTCTAAAGCTTTCCAAACATGAGAATGGAAACTGACATACAGATTAGTGAAGCATATAGAACTGCAAACAGCCATAACCAAAATAAAATTTTGCCCAGACATATAATAATCTCCATCCCAGAAATCCAACATAAGAACAGAATATTAAAACCTGCTAGAGAGAAGAACCAGATCACCTATAAAAGAAAGCCTATCAGAATTACAGCAGACTTCTCAACACAAACAATGAAGTAAAAAAGAGTACGGAGTGAAGTATTCCAGATCCTAAAGGGAAATGACTTCCAACCAAGACTGATGTACTCTGGAAAACTGTCCTTCAAAATGGATGGAGAAATAAGATACTTCCATGACAAAGAACAGCTGAAGAGCTTCATCATCACCAAATCAACCCTGCAAAGAATACGCAAAGACATTCTGGATACACATAGGAAAAAAACCACTAAGTAATACAGATAATTAAAAAGAATGGAAAGGTAAAGATAAAACAGCAGAAAGATAATATGTCAACAATGAAATTATATATATATAAAATGGCAAAATGAAAGACCAAAATTAATCTTAAACCTCCAGCCCATGCCAAGAAAGCCTGGAAGGCATGTACATAGAAGAAAATAATAGTCATATATATATATATATATGACTATTAATATATAGTCATATATAACCATTAATATATATGGCCTCAATTCACCAATTATATATATATATATATATATATATATATATATATATATATATATATATATCAGTTATAACCATTAATATATATGGCCTCAATTCACCAATTAAAGAAACAGACTGGCAGAATGGATCAAGAAACAGCATCTGACTATATGCTGTCTACAAGAAACCCATCTAATCCAAATGGAAACTCACAGACTGATAATCAAAACATGAAAAACAATACTTCATGCAACAGGAACCCAAACAAAAGCATGGGTAGCTCCTCTGTTTCCAGATAATGTGAACTTCAAACCAAGAATGATCTGAAGAGATAAAGAAGGTCACTGTATAATAGTTAGGGGAAAACTTCAAGAGGAAGAGATAACCATCTTAAATATATATGCACCAAATTCCAGAGCATTATGCAAAGCAAGTATTAACAGAAATGAAAAATCAAATAAGCAATAACACAATTGTAACAGAAGACCTTAACATGCCATTGACACAAGGGGACAGATCAACTAGACAGAAAATCAGTAAAGAAGCAACAGAACTGAATCACACCTGTGAACAAATGTACTTGATAGATGTATACAGAGTGTTCCATCCAACAACATCAGAATATACATTCTTCTCAGCAGTACATGGGACATTCTCCAAAATAAACCATATACTAGCCCACAGAACATATTTAAGTAAATGCAAAAGAATTGAAATTATCCCGTGCATGTTATTGAATCATAGCGGCATGAAACTAGAAGTTAATGATAAAAGAAACTGCATAAACACCACAAACACATGGAAATTAAATAATATACTCTTGAGCATTCAGTGGATCACAGAGGAAATTAAATAAAAAATTAGACAATATCTACATGCAAACAAAAATATAAATACAACTTACTGGAATCTGTGGGATGCAATGAAAGTGGTCCTCAGAGGAAAATTCATTGCACTGCATTCCCACATCAGGAAAACAGAATGAACACAAATAAACAACCTGATACTACAATTCAAACATCTAGAAAAAGAAGAGTAAGCCAAGCACAAAGCCAAAAGAAGGCAAGGAAATCATAAGGATCACAGCAGAAATTAATGCAATAGAGACTAAGAAAACAATACAAAGAATCAATGAATCAAAGAGTTGGTTTTTTGAGAGAATAAATAAAATGGATAGGACCCTAGCAAAACTAATTTAAGAAAGGAAAGAAAAGACTCAAATTCATGCTATGTGGAATGAAAAGGGTGAAATCACTACCAACTCTGTGGAAATACAGATCATCAACACTTATTTTGAAAATCTCTACTCTCATAGGTTTGTTAACACAGAATAAATGGACAGATTACTAGAAACATATGAGCCACCAAAGCTGGATCAAGAAGATGTAAAACTGCTGAACTGCCCAATTTCTATTAATGAAATTGAAAATGTAATTAAGTCCTTACCAACAAAGAAGATCCCAGGCCCAGATGGATTCACTGAGAAATTCTACAAGAGATACAAAGAAGACTTAACACTT